>JAXQQM020085321.1:0-26635 GCA_034641835.2 Pinus albicaulis
GTGACATTACAGAGCTCTGATGGAAAAATATACAAGGTCGATTAGGTGGTAGCTTCACTGTCTAACTTCCTGAAGGAGGTGATAGATGACAGCGAGTGTGTCAATAAGATTAGACAAAGGATGAGGTTGAGATTGCTGTGCAAAATGTTTCGGGGGAGATTTTAGGTCTGGTCATCGATTATTGCACGTACCATGTTCGTGTAGCTCCCCATGCAGAGGCTGATACGGTTAGAAGTTTGGATCTTGATTTCATCAAGCCTTTGGTTGATCATGATAAGCACTCACTCATCCAACTTTTAAAGGCTTCCGAGTACCTCGATATTTACGGCCTTCTAGACTTGAGCTGTGAAAGTATTGCCAATTTGATTAAGGGGAAGTCCCCTAAAACTATTCATAGAATGCTCAATATTCATAATGATTTACCCCATTGAATAGAGGAGAAGAAATCAAACAATCTAAAAGTTAGAATTGAAATTGTATTGAAACGCTTGTGATGTACTGTTACGTGTGTGATGATGTAGAATTTTAATTATATTTCATTAACCTTACCTTTACAATTCACAATACTTTTTGGCATTGTGAATTATTTTTGGATTAATGTTATTAATAAAAATGTATTAATATTCAGATGGTCCTGTTCACCAATATGGTCTTTAATTATGTAATTTTGTAAAGTCAATTTCGAAGGGCAATAAAGAATGTGAATTATTTTATTATTATTATTATTATTATTATTATTGAAACAGACATTCTTATTTTATCATAGCTTTGTTTTTATTGATAAAATATTATTTACATGTCATAAAACCTTTATTTTGTTTTCAAATTAAAACTAAAGTATAGCTTATTTTTCTTATTAAAACTAAAGTATAGCTTATTTTTCTTGTTTTTTTTACAATGATAAATATATTTCCATATCCTATACAACCTACTATTTATAATTTCTTCATACCTTCCATACCATAATTTAGCCCTCGTATATATATAACCAAAACCAGAATATAAGCGTACATAGCCCATATAAACAATAAGCATCATGCTTATATAAAATTAGAAAAAAAAAAAAAAAAATACAAATCGTATGGGGCGTATTTTAGAAACCAAATTATCTTTTATAAAGTGGTACAACAATTAGTTTCTAACAATGGACTTTCATTATATAACCATATGCACTAATGTATATTGTCCTACGACGAATGTACCGACCATATGAAATCATTGTTACTTAGCTCCTCTTTTACTTCAAGTTTAAATAACTTACCTTCACTTACTATGCACACTAATATGATTATTCTTATGTTAGCTCACTATATATTCTTTGTATCTAGCATTTTCAATTAACTAAATATTGTAACTAAATACAATGTTTGTAATTCTTACCATCCTTACCATTCTTTTCTTTGTGTATGCATCTTTCATACCATTCTTGAGCATTCTTTTAAGGCATAGTATTCATTTCAAATTTCTACGACTTCATGTGACTCATATTGATCATAATTCCCTTTTTCATGTAATATCCCATTACAATATTAGGATCTTTCCCTATATCTTTACATAATCAATCACAATAAATGCTCTATTTGTATATATTCCTTTTATTGTACACTGTCTATTTGTTCCTTTAAATTTGAATCATATCTACAATACATCAAAATAAGCATTTGATTTGACCATACCTCTCCATAACCTTTCTCGGAGGCCATTAACGATGATTGATACTCAAGAATTTTTATTGCCGTGTTTTTTCACGTTGAGTGTTCATTTTTACAATTGTATGGGTGAACTTCGAAGGTACTTTGATCTTTCCTTCCTTCATAATCACATATATCGTGCACTTCTATTTATTTTAACTCCTGGTGAAGAAAGAGTTGGTGATTTTTTTTTTAATCTAGGGATAAATTTTGGAAAGAATATGCTAGATATATCCTTAGCCTCAGTTGATTATCAACGGCTAAGGCTTAAGGGAGCTTGAACTGTCAGACAAAAAAAATATATATAAATATTTCAATATGAAATTTTCCTTCTAACGGGATGGAATTTAATTAAGACGTCTAAAAAAAGTTTTTAAAAAGCAAATTCGCAACCAGAATTTGATGATGTTTGGTCGTTTCATCCGTCTTTTCAAGGTTTTACAATGTAATTATTTTTAAATTTGTAAAAGATTGATTGAATGATATGAGCTGAAGGGATTTCATTTTCTGGAAGTTACGTCATCACTGAACCACCACCACTTCCGTTCCACCGCTTTCGTCTGTCCATTTCTACTTGGTTATAAAATAGTGTGTAATTAAAATAAAAAATCAGTGCTCCATGTTTCTTTTTCTTCCTAGAAATTTAATTAAATGCATTCAAGAATGACTGAGATGATCACCATGGAAATTATCACGATAAAAAGGGAGCAAAAAGAAAAAATATGAAGGTCCCATGGAAGCCCTATGCCCTAGTCTCTAACAAAAGTCTCTGGTAGGCACGACCTACCTACCATCTTTTAGTGTGGATGATGACATAGAAATTAAGATACTTACTGATCTATATCTCAGGGAGACTTACAATTTAGAAAAAAATTGACTCGAACCAAAGAGCTTTTTATTCTGCTAGTTCTTAGTTCCTTTTTTTTAAGATCTCTGCACCTCAACAATATTTCTTTGGATCTCCCACTCACCTTAGGCTCAGAATATTGCTTTACAGTCTTACACAACATAACTTCCATCTCAAAATAACATAATATGAATAGTTGTTCATGATACTAATTTAGCACCATTTTTTTCTTAATCACGTTTATCATAAACATCAATTCCAATGGTAGGATCTATTTGGATATCCTCAAGGAATCGTGGAGTCCTGCACTGACAATCTGAAAGGTTATTTTCTCAATTTGATCTCTTTTCACTGACCAAAATCTTGGTGATCGTCTTGCTCGTGAAATCAGTCATATGTACAAGAGGGGCGTAATGTCTCATTATGAGGAGACAATAAGAGCATGGACTCAAAAGTATGCCACGAATTGATTCCACTCTTGTCATATGAAAGTAAGGGAATAATTTGCAGTTCGTAAAAACTTGGTTTTTCTTGTATTATGTTTGAATCTGCCTCAAGTGGGGAAGGCAAGAAAATTGTTTTTGATTCTATAATGTGGTGATCGATAAATATCGTAAGATATATATGAATGTGGTGTCTATATGCACATTCAAAAGTGGAATTTGGTGTTCGATTCATAATTAACAATGGATTTTGGTTTGTTTCACGTATTGAGGATTTCCATCCTCTCTTAGTTTATTTTATTAATGTTAGTATGATTTATATTGCTTTAAATAATGTTATGAAATTTCTTAAGCAATGTATTTTCATAAGTGTGTATTCCAAGTAATATTAGATAAGATTTTGTTGATGCACCCTTTTTGTGGGTTTACTTTATTTTTCACATAGAAGTTTCATGGTCTAATATTGGCATCTCGTTGTATGCTTGACTGTTTATAGATCATACTTCTAATTCCTCTTACCTAGTTTTCAAATTTCAGTGTCATCTTGGATTTAGGAATGTAGTAAGATAATTGTGGCTAATCCACCTTGCAGCATGGTGGGGTATTTATAGCTTGTAGCTTAATTTTCTCTTGTCTACTATTTCAAGACATTTGGGTGAAGGGCGCAAGTGATAGGTTCTTCTTGTGACTTCTATTGACATTAGGGATGATTTTATAATTGGTTGGACCAAAGTTACTTTTGTGACTTCTTTTCACAATAGGGATGATTGTACACATGGTTGGATTAGAGATGCATTTGTGACCTTATTATGACACTAGGGATAGTTGTGTTTTTTCCTTTGTGTTTAGTCTCATGTTTATGGAATTTTAAAGGTATCAAATATTTGCTCCTAGTATTTGGCCCCCCAACACCATAGTCACATAAATCTATGAATTTTTCCTCGATCTATTTCCTTGTATTTCAAGACAGAGATTTCCATTGTCAGTTTTAGATGTTCCACTCGTTGATTAACTTTTTGGAGGACCTATTGTGTTACTTTAACCAATGTTTTTGTTAGAGAATCTAATCTCAACCAACTGCTAGGTGTCGAAACCGTCAGTCCAAGTGTCCCATTCTAGTTTGAGTTAGTCCAGTTTAGTCGAGTTACACTATAGTCATTTATTGCCGATGTTTCCAATGTAATATTATTTGAGCAATTTGTAATATTTTTAAGAGAAATCCTCTGCTCCACTTCTTTTTAGTTTTCAATTCTTTTCATGGTATCAAAGGAAGGTTTGCATAAGACTCCGGAGAGAGCAGCAATAGAACCAACTTGGAGCAGCAAAGAGAAGAGGTGAACCTGCATAAGACTCATTGAGAGAGCACCAGATGTTTAAGGAAAGTTCAAAACACCTTATATGAAGAAAAATCCATGCAAAGTTGAAATGAATTGTAGAAAGAAAATTCCAGAAATAGAAAGGCTATTGGAGAAGAAAGCCGAGATTAAAAAAATGATGCACTAATGCGTTGTTTTATTGGAGGCTCAACATTATTAACGCAACCAAGCTGTTGATAAAATCATCTCAAGTATTATTAACGCAACTCAGAAGATATAAGAAACACATTAGTTTCAAATACTCGTATGGATTCCTCACTCACGCGGGTCCAGCCTCAATCACCTGTGTTAAGGTATTTTTTTTTTGTTTGTTAAAAGGATTTACACAACGAAATCCGTGTGACGCATGAAAGCATGATGGAGCAAAAATCAAGCCACGAAGGAGGAAGAGTATTGGTACATCGATTTTTTTGAAAAATCAAGATGCCAAGACAGCCAAAGAGGCAGTAGATACCCTTGAGAGGTGTTTTGGTGTAAGAGGGAGCATTGAAGTTGAAGATGAAGGTGAATTTGAAGCAATTGCAGAAGTAGCAGAGAAGCAACATGAAGATGCTAGTGAACTCCACTGTACACAGCTATAAGTGGATGAAGATTTGTTCTTTTCAGCAATAGAGCTTAGTGATGAAAATTTTATGAATCCAACAATAGAGCTTGTTGATGAAGATTTTCTGAGCAACAGAGCTTGCTCATCATGAAAACTTGGTGATACCAGCAACAGAGTTTGTTGATGATGACTGGTTGATTCCGGAAACATAGCTTGCTAATGATGATTTAGAAATTCCAGCAATGGAACCTGCTGACGAAAATTTGATGAATCCAAGAAAAGAGCTTGCTGATGATATGGTGATTCTGGAAATAGAACTTGTTGATGATGATTTGGAGACTCCAACAACAGAGCTTGTTGATGATGACTTTATGGATCCCGCAACACAGCTTGTTGATGGAGACTTCATGAATCCAGCAACTGAGCTTGTTGATAAAAGTAAAAATACTATGGTAAATCTAGTTGATGCAAAATTTGATCAAGATTTTTTGGCTAATGATGACTCGTTGCAGATGATAGAAAAAAAAAATCATATTAGAATGATGCTATTTCGTGAGATAATCCCACATGAGTCAGTGGAAGAAAACATGTCTGCAGCAGCACAGGCTAGTGATGAAAATACAGAGATAGACACAAAGACAAAGATAAAGACAGAGACACAAACAAAGATAAGTACAATTGCAAAGAAAAAAGTCTGCAAATGGAAAGAAGAAATGAAGAAAGAGATAGATGCAAAGAAGGAAGCCCACAAAGAGAAAACAAATACAGAGGAAGAGGCAGAGAAGGAAGTGCAACAGGAGAAAGCTCTCATTGCAGAGTAGAAGCAACAAAAGCAATGTGGTTTTGGAGATTCTTCTACACTTACCATTGATTTCCAATGTGTAGGTAAACAGATCAATTATGAAGAAGAGTTAAACTTTATTGAAACATGGATTGCAACACCATGTCTAGATGAGGTCTACACAGAAGCTGTAGGTATGAATGTTGAAGACAACATGCATGACAAAAAATGTCAATGCAATTTTCAAGTATTGGAGTTATGAAGAAATAAAATATTATTCTAATCTTATGTTGTGGCAGATTTATGATGAAAAGAGCACTACAAAAGGCAACATGTGGCAACAACCCACATACAAGTCAAATTTTGAAGAAGTCCAGGACATGCTTAGACAACCTAGAATAGTAAAATACCTGCACTAGAAAATCAAGAAACTAATGTTTGAAGGATACAACAAAGAAAAAAATCTGAAACAATTCAGAGGCTACAAAATCTGGAAAAAGAGAAGAAGAAAATCAAATCTAGTAGTTTAGTCAAGTGTTTTAAATTGTAATCCTTGTTGAGACTGAGAGAAGTAGGTATATTAATTAAATTTTTATGTGGTTGTAATTAAAGGGGAGTGTTAGAGAATCTAATCCCAACCACCTACTAGGTGTTGAAACCATCAATCCAAGTGTCCCAGTTCAGTTTGACGTAGTCGAGTTTATTCGAGTTACACTACAGTCATTTATTGTTGATGTTTCCAATGTAATCTTATTTAATTAATTCGTAATATTGTTAAGAGCAATCCGCTGCTCCACTTTTTTTTAGATTTCAATTCTTGTCAGTTTTGATTTGTTTTATAGTAATATTTTGTTTTTGATATCATCGATGCATACAATCCTAGAGATATGTTTCAACGTCAAGTTTGGCCAGCTCATTTCGAGGATGACTGTTTGGGAACGATTCAATGGACGACCACAAGAAAAACATTAGAGAATGATTTTCTAGCTGCAATTTTTCCCCAACCATGCAAGATAGACATTAGCATTGATCACGTGAATCTAAAAATTTTCTTTAATATACTTCCTTTTCTTTCAATACATATTTTTCATCGATTTTCATGGAGATATGTTTTAACATCAAGTTTAGCCAGCTCATTTATAGGACATTTTGGGCAATGTTAATCCACAATACAGAAATTAGGGAATGTTTTTCTAAGTGAAATTCCCCCCCAACTAGGTTATATACACATTACCATTGATTATGAAAAACACAATTTGTATAGCGATGAATCCATTACTTGGTAATCCCACTCATTCTCAATATCATATTCATGCATTCAAGTTGACACTATTCTCAACTTCAGAAGGAATACTTGATTCTCGTGTTTTAGCCTCTTAGTCGATCCACTTCCTTCAATGAAGCTTTATAATAAGTAACATATCCAGCCATTAATTTTGCAACAGTAACCTGCCTACAGGTTTTGCGTGAGAATAAATAGGTGTAACATGCACATATTTATCATGGTTCTCGTTATAGCAGAAATAACGATAAATAGTTTGTTACAGGATGCTTTGATTTAAAATCTTAGTGTGCATGTTTTGATACATCTCATTACAAGTTTTAAAAATTGCTTCTATTCAAACTGGAATTAAATCCCCTTCTCATTCTTTGTGTATTATCTATGACTATATGGCTAAGATATCTGATTTTGGGATTGCAGATCTCAAATATTTTTCCTCACCAATGATCTTTTTTTGTTACATTGGATAAGAACATGCACCAACCAAAGAATAATATATTGTGGAACATCACTCTGAACAAGTCAAGAGAGTAAGTGCAATGAAGGAGGCATGTTTATGGATTGTTTCAATTGTATAATAGAAAATTCGATGGCATGATTCATGTATGATGAAATTTTTTAGTATCCTAGCTCAAGGACTTTGAATACCTCCTCTAGAGGTTAAAAATGGATATATTTTTGGAAAAGGTATTTACTTTGCATACTTAGTGAGAAATATTGCATATTGTTGTTGCACACACAAGAAGAATCCCATGGGATTGATGCATTGAACAAATCAGAGTTGAAGATGCCCAAGGTAACAAGCTTCTAAAATTTACATCCTTGGTAAGTTGTTTTCATGTTAACGTGGTTAGACAAATGGTATTTCTATTTAATTTAACTTTTAACCTCCTCAGTAAAAAATCCTTTTGCGACTATTCTAGGGAAATATTTTCCTTTGCAACATTTATTTCTCTCCATATTTAATATGAAGCTCGTGACAAGTGGCCAAGAACTGATTTAGACTAACTTAATTGAATCTTAATTGTAGTTTCTTGAAAGACATTTATTTTAACTTAGTTGCAATTGTAAACTCTTGCCTTACTCTTAATAAAAGTCATTTAGTGTAGTCTACAGCCTATTTTATGTGTTCATTTTGTGCATTCTCTTCAATCAGTTCCAATTGTCCTTTCCTCTTAACAAATTTGAGTTTTTTGTAATTTTTTTAGCTCTTAAATATTCATTTTATTCATCTCTTTGAATTATCGATATTAGATGACACTTAGTATCGCTTGAATTGTTATGAGCTTATAATAGAGAAGGATCATGTGAATTTAGTTGAAACTTTATATTTGTGGGTGATCTTGAAATGCGAGTCTTTTGGTGCTATTTTTGTGTTAAAATGTTTCTTTCCAAAAATAACGTAATGATAATAGTTGTTCATGATAGTAATGTTTGGATATCCTCAAAAAAAATTGGAGCAAGGAAAATTTTAAGGATGGAAGTTTATCTTAAAAGTTTAGAAAATTTGGTGAATCTTACTAGTCACTAGTATGTAAATTATAAATTTTTTTATGAAATTTTTGTAAAAATATTTAGGTTTCTAATTATTTTATATAAGTATATACAAAACTTAGGTGATTCTTACGGTAAAATAATTTTATACTATAAAATTTGGGTGAACCAATTTTTAAAAAAATGGAAATTGACGAATCTTTTTTTGGATAAAGCATGGAAAATTAGCCCACATGCGAATATTAGCCCCTAAAATTTTCCCTACACTGGAGTCGTGCATTGACATTATCGAAGGTGCTTTTGTAAATTTTCTCACTTCTAACTCACCCATATCCCAATGATCCTCTTGTTCCTGAAATCGCTCATATGTACACTAGCCAGAGGTTGCATTATGAGGAGACAACAAGAGCATGGAATCAAAAGTATCCCATGAATTGATTCCACTCTTGTCATATGAAAGCCAAGGAATAATTTTCAGTTCGTGAAAAGTTGGTTTTTCTTGTCTCAAGTTTGAATAACCCTCAAGTCACGAAGACAAGAAAATTATTTCTGATTCTATAAGGTTGAGAATTATGGTGATCGATCAATCCCATATGATGTAGATGAATGTGGTGTCTACATGTACATTCAAAAGTGGAATTTGGTGTTTGATTCATAATTAACAATGGATTTTGGTTCATGTCAAGTATTGAGGATTTTTGTCCTCTGTTATTTTATGTTAATAATGTTAGTATGATTTGAATTTCTTTAATAATGATATGAAATTTCTTGAGAAAAGTATTTTCTTAAGTGTGCTTTCCAGGTGCCATTAGATAAGGTTTTATTGATGCAAAACTTCTTGTGGGTTTCCTCTATTTTTCACACAGTAGTTTCACGGTGTAATATTAACATCTAGATGTATGATTGGATGTTTATAGATCATACCTCTAATTCCTTTTATCTGGTTTTGGAATTTCTGTGTCATTTGGGATTTAGGAATGTAGTTAGATAAATGTGGCTAATCCACCTTGCAGCATGGTTGGGTATTTATAGCTCATAGCTCAATTTTTTCTTGTCTAGTGTTTCAAGACATTTGGGTGAAGGGCATGAGTGATAGGTTCCTGTTGTGACGTCTCTTGACATTAGGTATGATTGTATAATTGGTTGCATTGGAGTTTAATTTCTGACCTTATTATGACAATAGTTATTCTTGTTTTTGTTCCTTTGTGTTTAGTCTCATGTTTAGCGAATTTTAAAGGTATGAAATATCCGCTCCAAGTATTTGGTCCCCCAACACCATAGCCACCTAAATATATGAATTTTTCCTTTGTATATTTCTTCGTATTTCAAGAGAGATATTTTCTTTCCTTTTTCATTCATTAATTTCTTTCTTATTTAGTCATTTGGAACAAAAATTAGGGCCTTCTTCCACACACTTATATATGTGTTCACTTGCATTTTAACTATGTAGGTTGGGTTGCTAATGAAAGCCAATATAATAGGAGGCAACCTGGATTCCTTAACTCAGATGGTGAAGTGTCATTGGACCTAAAAGGTCAACCCTTTATTTGCTTGCTAGAAGGGTCGGGAACATTTATAATTTTTGCATCATTGAATGTGAGATATTCTGCAACAATAATAAGTTGCGAGTTTTTTCTAGATTACCTTGTTATTCATGTTTCTATTCTCATGGTTATTATGAAATTCAAAAATTTTATGTTCATATATTGTGCTTTTTAAATATACTATTGTATATAGATTCAATATTACTATATTGTTTCATGTTTGTGTACTGTTCTCTCGTATCCATTCTGAAACTAGATGTTATACTCATTGATTAAAATTTTTAAGGGCCTATTTTTATAATCAATCAACATTGTCAGATTGTAGAATTAACAATATATTGAGGGTTGTTTGAATACCGAGTAGTTTAATAGTGGTTAGTGTGGAACCTACTAAGCTATGTTTAGAAAACGAGTGCCTATAATCATTAACCGTGTTTGAGTCTTAAGTCAGGGATGCTCAATTTCAAAAAAATGACAATGTTGCAAATTTCCATTGCGATTTTTAGATGTACTGCTTATTGATTGAATTTTTGGAGGGCCTATTGTGTTACTTTAACCAATATTTTGCCTTGTTTTATAGTAATATTTTGTTTTTAATGAATTTCTTGGCTTTGAGATCATTGATGCATACAATCATGGAGATATGTTTCAGTGTCAAGTTTGGCCGGCTCTTTTCCACAAGGACGGTTTGGCAAAAGGATCACCATAAATCCAAAAGAGAGACATTAGAAAATAATTTTCTAAGTACAATCTTTCCCCAACAAGGTAAGATTGACATTACCATTGATTATGAAAAATAAGAATTTGTATGACCATGAAGCCATTATTTGGGCAACTCTGGCATTCACACTATCAAACTCATGAATTCATGTTGACACTGTTCTTGAATTCAAAAGGCATAAATAATTCCCCTATTTTAGCCTATTATAAAGGTGCTCGATACATGCACCTTACAAAAACTATGCTCAACTACCTTCTAACCAATGTGAGAAAATGATCACATAATTTTAATAATTTGTTCTCCATCTATTTCATTTATTTGAAGACAAATACCGTTCATCCATTTTCATTAATTAATTTATTTCTTATTTATTCACTTGGAACAAAAACAACTACAATTCTTCGAGGGTGGAAGTTATGGCCAAGACAACTAGCGAATTTCAAGACAAGATGAGGTCTACACCAGCTCAGGTGTAGAACAAAGAGAGTAGTAACAAACATATTTGTATTAAGAATCCTCCAAGATTAAATGAATGCATAATAAATATCACTCTTCTCAAAGAAGAATCACACAAATCATCTCCACATTTCGAAAAAAGAAAATGTTGTTGAAAAAACAATTGAGAATTTCTGAGAGGTTATAACAAAAGGTTTTGTAGTCACAACTTCAAAGTGTGTACCTGGGTTCATTCAATGGACTAAAAAATTGGAGGATTTTCCCAACCACACTCCCTGAGAAGTCTTTACCATATCGACACGGGTATCTGGCTCAAAATAGCACTGATTGGCCCTAGTATCTACCTCAAACCAACGTTGATGGCTGATTGGCCCGAATTTTCATTCAAAAGGAGCGTTGATTGAAAAAAAACCTAAATTTAAAAAAAATCACTCAACTATGAGGGGCTTCTTCTTATGCTGGCTCTTTATTCTTGTTTTTCTTTTGGATCTCTGCACCTCAACAATATTCCTTTGGTTCTCGTGCTCACCTTGCACTCACATTGTTGCTCTAGAGTCTTACACAACATAGATTCGATCTCTATTGCTCTCAAGGAGTCTTACACAGGCGAAGCTATTTCTTCAATCCGTTTCGTCTGTGCCTTCACTGGATTCTTCGTTCTTGTGCTGCTTCTTTGAAGGAGGTTTCTTCAAACTTATTCAAACTTATGCTTCTCTGTCCAAGATTCTTATGTAGGCTCGCCTCTTCTCTTTGCTGCTCCAACTCCGGTTTCGTTGCTGCTCTCTCCAGGAGTCTTATGTAAAATAGCTTTGATACCATGACAAGAATTGAAAAATGAAAATAAGTGGAGTGGAGGATTGTTTTTCTCAATAGTTAAATAATATTACATTGGGAACATAAAAAATAAATGACTACAACGAGACTTAACTAAAATTTGACTAAGTGAAACTAAAATCGGACACTTGGATGGACGCTTTCAACACCTAGCATGCGGTTGGAATTAGATTCTCCAACATGACATGTAAGGGGTAATGAATTTATGCATTTTCATTCACTTATAGTGAAACTTAGCAAGGGTTGTGCAATTCAATGAAGGGAAAGTTGAGATTGGGTGTCCAAATAGTTAAGAAAAGCAAGGAGGCATTTAGGAAGTTGTTCACCATTAACAAGAGAGAAGTTGTTGAGGAGATTTATGTGTTATTTGGGTGCCACTATTCATCCTATAGCAAGTCTAAATAGATTTTCTTTCTGTAGTGAACATATACTGGTATTCACTTCTCCCTCTAATGATTGAGATGGAATTACTACTGGGTATGTTGATTTAATATTTTTATCTTATCTATTATTCAATATTATAAATCATTCAGTCACATATATATATTCATTCATAAATGTTAGTGTTGTAGGATTATAGTGTAGGTTAATATATCGATATGTGACTTCAAGGTTGTGAAATACATGCAATGGATTATGGAAACTTGTCAGCGCAGAACTGTGATTGAATGGTTTGGAAGGTTATTTATAATGGTCTAATATAAGGAATGTTGGTCTATGGTTTATGCTGGGAATATAGAGCTCCCTTTTGATAGAACTCAGTTGAAGTGGATATCATGAATATTATTCTCAATCCTTTATTGATAAGTGACGATCTAAAGTGGGTTAAATAATCATAGTGAATGTTTTCTATCCATTAAATTTTTGAGTTAATGAAATACGACACCCTCTATGGAAAATATTTCTAATGTGATATCACAAGAAGTCAAAAATTTATGATGTTCCTTATTCTTCATGGAATTCATTTCATCCAGCACACAAACCACATCAGTAATATTTAGTGACTAATGTGCATCTTTGGTTATCTTGTTTGAAACAGATATGTTAAATGGTAGTACATTCAACCATTTATCAAAATTTGATCCTTCATGGAATATTAAGTTACGTGTATCTAGACTAAAGAAGTCTTATTTGTTAGAAAAATTAGAAGATAGATATTACACATAACAAAAAACATACTTTGATATTTTATTGATCACAACACTTACAAATATATAGTACATAATACAATCACTTCCAATTCCCTCCCTTTCCAATTCCCTCTATCAATGCTTACTTGACAAATATATAAATAGACATTACAACAATAAATGAATATTTGTCGAAATTTTCTGATATGGTCATCAATAGCACTCATATCAAATATGAAATCTGGTTTCCGCTCTTTTCTTCACCACGCTTTAGGCTTTTCCACTTCATCAATTTAAGACATAACCGTTGCATACCATAGTGGAAGTGTTTTGTAGAATTGATGCTTCTCAACCTCCCGGAGCACAACGAGTCAATATCTATAGTGAACCATCCTATGTAAGTGCCACCAAAACATTCCTATCTCTATCTCGATACTAAACCATCTGATGTAACTGCCACCAAACCATCCTATGTAACTGCCACCATCCATTGAATCCACAACCCTCCAAGCTTGATAAAATTATGGGTATAGAATGTTTTCAACATATAATTCTACAACTTGAAGTGATATAAAATAACTTATACTAACACTCATAGAGCATGAAAGGTCACACCATCTTGACATTATTAAAAACTGTGTGAATGGTGGGTCATAGCATCTTGACCTTATCAAGAACTACTTTGAATAATACTCCCTCCGTACTAGTCACATTAATTTATTCAATAGTTGGTCTTTTCTTTGAAATTTTGCATCATTTTATTTTTCACACTTCATTTGGACAATAACGCACTACAATTTATGAAATGGCACCATACATTTTTTTCACCGGCATCTCTCTGTTTTTTTTAAAGGTCTCAAACCAATATTAAAATAACCTTTAATAAGACATCAAACTAATAAATGTGGCTACTTCATTCAACTATCTACGAAGTTTCACACCAGTCCTTGGTTTGGTAAAATGAATGAAAGAAATGATTACCACTCTGCAACCATGACCCTAAGAAACCATTAAATTCTGTCGTTTTTCCATCTTCAAATTCAATCTCTGCAGCCTTCGCACCAAGCAAAGAGATAAAATGATATCAAATCCAAATCTGCACACACAGAGTGGGTCTCTTTGGCCCAAGAAAATAAAGATATTTATTCACACGGTCATTCTGGCGGAACCCGCCACACACAGTCAATCGGTAACACACGGTATGCACGCACTTCAGCAAATTATAAGGAGGGATTATTTGCACTGAACGACCTGGCATGAAAGTCGACATGAAATTACAGAGTGTCCACAATTGACACGATTTCAGTCACCATTTAATGACTCGAATCAGATTTGATATTCTCAGATCACGATGGACAAACATTCACCATAGCCTCCAATTTTAGCGCTTTGGAGATATATTGCTTAAGTGGTTTAGATATGACCAGTGCAATCGTTCTGCTGCTTGCTTAGGGTTTACGCACTCGCAACCACACCTTCTATAGCTGAAATCATAACAGCGGTGCCCCAACACCCATAGCAGTATCTCAACGCTATGTCACAATACATTTTCTCCTTTATCCACACTTTGTTTCTCTTTAATTGCCCAATTGATTGGCTATGGCCTCCAGAAAATTTGGAGGGACTGTCGTTAATCGACGCTTCATGAACAAGGGTAGTTCGATGGGCTCCAAGGGCATGAACCTTGAAACTAAAACATGCCATAATATGCCCCACACACTAAACAAAAAGTAGTGATTTACTCTCGGAAATTAGTTATCTCAACTCTTACATTTTCTACATTTGTAGGCTTTATTTTAAGGGAGTCAAGCCAGAACAGTATTTTATATTATGTTTGAAAAATAACAAATAACATAAAAAAAAATATATCTAGATATTTTATTCATCAGGATTTTTATTAAAAGGTAATCTACATAACACAAATTTAAATAATTATTCCACCTCATAATATAGAAATCAGCAAATTAATGACTCACAACAACAAGTAAAGACATTAAACTGTTACTTCCAATATTGTTAGTGCACCAAATTAATTTTAAATAAAAATACAAGCCAATAATTAGAAAAGATAATTATCCATTCCCCATATATAAATGATGTGTCCAATGTTAAAGCGTCTATGCCTAAAATACAAACCACACAATGTTTATCATTATATTGTTGTAATTGTGTGTATTTTTATCAATAATATTAACTAAAAAGTAACCATTTTTAATTTAAAAGAAAAATATTATGATGTGGATATTCTATAGTTGATATAAAATAAACACATTATATATATATATATATATATATATATATATATATATAAAATAACAAAGCAATTTTTTAAAATTAATTTAAATTACAAAATATATATATTTTTAAGTATATTGAAGTAAAATTTAATTAAAATGTTAGAATTCACACAGTGCCCATAATGCAATTCGACACAATCCGTTGCATAACAATTATTGCAGGAATAATTTTAATTAACTAAATCCAATTTAATTGAATATCCAATTTGGGTGAATTTTGTTCATTTCTCCCTCTTTATGGTCTTTGAAAAGCTCTAATTAAAACATAAATATATTCATTAATAATTAAATATATTAATTAATAAATAAATTAATATTAATTAATATATAAATATATTAATTAATAAATATATGTATTTTTATTTTTATTACATATCAATGTATTTAAATTTATTTAAGAAAATATTTAATTTAAAATTATTTATATTTAAAAAAAAAATTTATGTAAAATAGTTAATTAGGTTAATTGGAATTATTTTGAGTAGTTGAGTTAAATAGCTGATATTTTCCTCACTTATGTTTAAATTAGTAGTAATGACATAATGTACTAAAATACTTTGATAAATATTTTTGTAATAATTTGGTACCTATAAATTCTTAGTAAATATACCTCTTGACTAGAAGCACCATGAATTGCACTTTAGTACTTTCCTTGAAAAACAATGACTTCTTTCTTAAAAAAAAAATTATGCAATTAGATGAATGGCTTATACATTCTCATACACTATTTATATATATTCATGAATTTTTCACTTGAAACTCTTATTAATAAGTTTTAATTTGTAATTCGTACACTATTTATATATATTTATTAATTTTTATTTGAAACCATTATTTTAATTTGTAATTTATAATAATAATTATTAAAAGAAATAGTTTTATTTAACTTCCAAACTCTTTATTACCTATAGAAATTAGTAAAGTAGAAATTACTAATATTTAATATTTTGCAAAATTTATTTTTGCTATTTTACTTGAATTGCTATAAAAAAATATTTGTAAGCTTTAATTCTTTCATTTTTTAAAACAACTCCTCCAAAGTTGTCAAGTGTAACTCCCTACACCATTAGATCAAATGTTAGACTATTGAAATGTTTTAAGCCATTCATCTACAACTTTCTTCATTTAACCTAATTACCTCACTAACTTTGTAACTTCTAAAATTCTCTCTTTCCAACCTACACTCTCACCATAAAATAATACCACAAACATTCATCTCAAAAATATCTCTTCCCCTACACTCTCACCACAAAATGATACCACATACATTCATCTCATCACCACAATTTCTATATTCAAGGATCTAATTGGTTGTCCAAAAGTACTGCAATGTAATTCAATCCAATCCCAATCAAAGACTGCCACTTCTAGTTGTGTTGTAAGTTTTCTGCCACTTCTAGTTGTGTTGTGAGTTTTCTGATGGTTAGATTTTCGTATCAAGTTGTTTTGAGGGTTCTCACGATGGTTAGATTTTCGTATCGCTAGAACACTAACCAGAATTCTAACCATGTCTTTTTTATATCATTATTGTCACTGAATAGTGAATACTATAAAGCACAGATATGTGGTAGGGATTTACACAAACTATATGGAGGATTTAGAGTTCTCCAGCTTTCATCAGTCTTCTTATCACAATATATATTTCTCACTTCTCAATGTTTATCTATATCATGATAACAAATATTTTGAATTTACAGAGAGTTTCATGATAACCAATATTTTGAATTTACAGTTTTGAATTTACAGAGAGCTTTATCGTTTTATTTAACATCGTGATATATTCATAACATGATTGTTTACCTGACAAACTGCTATTCTGGACTGCTATTGATTTAATTTTTTTTTAACACATTAGTGAAAATCTCGTTTGGTATTCATCCTTTGTACGAAGAGTTCTTCGATTCGATTACATAGTGTAGAGCTAAACAATTTGAACTCAACAATTAGTTAGAAATATGTAGGTTTAAATGATATATATATATATATATATATATATATATATATATATATATATATATATATATATAAACAAGTTCAAAAAATTTGTTTTTAAAATTTTCCGTTGGTTATTGTATGGTTAATTGTTTTGGTTTTTATTATAGAAATTTGATATATTTAGAATTTTTTTATTCATTTAAAGCTATGAAATTTATGGTTTTTTTTAATTAAAATTGAATTATAAAATTCATGGTTTTCTTAAAATTAAAGTTGAGTTTATTCTTTTAATTAGACTACAATTTTTATATTTTGTAGTTGTATTATTATACTTGTCTTTGGTAGAATAAGATATAACCTATTTATTTTTTCATTGAAATTTAAAATCAATTTAAATTTCAATATTATAAAATGAAATTTTTTCTTTAATCATTTTATTACTTTTAATTAAAGTTATTTCAATTATTGTTGGTTGAAAATTTCTCACTTAATAGTTAAAGATTTCTCACTTCTTATAAATAATGATGACAAGAAATGACTTAAATTTACTATATCATTAATTACTATATACAATGAAAACTAATTATTTGAAAATTAATATTATAGTTTTGCAGAAATTTATGGATTATCCACAGTGTTAAGAAACAATGGTCCACGTTTCAAAGGAGATCCAAAGGAGATCCATCTTTACGACAAGATTTTGAATGAAAAATTAATATATTAATAAAAAGAAAAAAATAACCCACTATAACCAACTAATTAGTTAATAATTTATTTATTTTTAATTAATAAATTTTAATTAATATTTTTTTATAAATTTTAATTAATTTAATAATATTAATAATTTTATTCTATTTTAATCTATTGGAGTAGGTTCGTGTATGGGTTCATCGTTGGGTTCACATTAATAATTTTGAGAATATAAGACAAATGAGAAACTTAGCAAGGCCAAGTCCGCGTGTTGAGAAGCGGTAAGCAAGCTTGTTGAGAAGCCTCTACTAGAAATTGGTATCAGAGCTAGTAGTCGACTTTCGACTGTGTTAAATCTGGTTCGAGAAAAGGTCAGTACTTAATCCTTTCTCTCTTTAATATCTGAAATGGACTCCATGAGGAAATCAGTTTCTTTCCGTGAGCTAGAAGAACAAGATAGGACCACCCAAGACCCTCTCAGAGATATGTTTTCATCTTCTTCTAGTAGAGTATTAAATCAATCAGAGTTGTTGTATGAGGAGGCTGAGCCTCAGGAAAAATGGGTTCTTCCAAAGATTTCTGCATCTGAGGTATATGTAGATCTGGATGTGTGGCATCTCAAAGCTTCCACAAGAATCACAATAAAAGAATCCATAAGTTCTATTGAGGAAAACTCTGACTGTGTTCAAACAATTCTGCTGTTGAATCCAAAACAGCTCCAACCAGAAGCCAAGAAATTGGGGACAAAATTTCTACATCTAGGATGTATTCGGGTAGGAATCCATGCCTTGACCCATCAAGGATTAGATGCTTATGTGTTAGCCATAGTCCATGACCTAACCCATAACAAATATACAGATTCCGTAATAGGAGGAATAGTTGCACCATTGTCAAATGGACCAGTCTAGTTTGACTATTACCCAAACTTCTCTGTGTATGTTTATGATGAAACTTTGAGCGATATTCTGCAATTGCAGATCCAAACTTCTGGATTTGACATGAAGAAAAAGTGAAACAATATCGCCATCGAAACCAGAGGATGTTTTCGTCATACTAGCACTATGTTCCCTGCAGTCCTCCATGCCCCCAGCAGAGACTCAAAAACCAGTGTCATTGTTTTGACAGATCCTAAAAACCAAAAGGTTGAGCATCAAGCCATTAAGTGGGAGGATCTAACTTTTCCAGAACACTGGGTAGTGCCAAATCCAAAGCCCATCTCTGCACAAAAAATTACTTCTGCAAATATTTAGGAAAATCAATCTACAACCACATTATCCTTTCCCAAAAGGTCTACCATAGACAGGCGTAGGATTGAAGCTGAATGTAAAAATTCACCAATGTATATACCACATGGTTTGTCAGATACTGCATGTTCCAGCATTGTAAATTCTTGTCAGCATATTTCTCTTTTTGAGTTTGCTCAATTAGTTAATTTCCAACCTCTTTCAGTTGCTTGTCCTCAATGTCAACAGCAAGTAAATCTGAGTCAGCTTGCATACCTTATGATCCATAAGAACCATAATCTTAGGACCGGTGAAGCTCCTCCTTCCACCTCAGTCACACCCTGTCCTAATCCCAAATGTTCAGACATCCCTTTTCCCCATGATGATGATGAAAATGTTCTTATGATGCATCTAGTGCCTACACTATAAGATGAAGATCCAAGACTGACTTCCCTTTTCACAAACATGAGGCCAGAAAATAGTCCCAAATATGGACTTGGTTATTTAGAGCAGAAAGACTAGCTGATCCCAGAGTGCAGATTTAAAGATTTTCCAAAAGGCTGTAAAATACCATCAGTCCCTGAGATCCATAAGTTTTATACTTTAATGGATGGATGTACAAAACATCAGATCCCTGCTCAATGGATGAAGCAGATGTTGAATTGGGATATCTATACACATCCACAGGCTGATGAATTTGGTCTCACACATTCACCAGAGGAGAAGATAAGCTTAGCCAATGAATGGAAAGCATATATGGAAGAAAGAAATGTCTGGATTTATTTCTATTCATGGAAAAAGGCCAAAGAATCAGATGTTTTTTTTATGACTGATTCCACATCCTCTTCTTCACATTCCTGGACAGCCCCAGAAGGTAGCAAGATTGAAACATCTACCTCCTATCCTCCCTTCAAAATCATTGTCCTAGGATAAGGAAATAATACAGCCAATGCCTATCCTTTAGTTCAAAAGGATACAGCTGTAGTATGAGTTGAAGGTAGAGTACAAAAGGTCAGTGAACAAGTTAACTGGACAAACACTGCTCTCACTAGTCTGGAGAAAAATATAGCTAAAGCTGCCACAGTAAAGGATCATATCGATAGAGTCCAAGTCTCTATAAATGATGTGAATAATTCTTTGAATACTGTACAATATAATTCTTTTGTTGTTAAAGTTTATTCTTAAGAATATTTTAAGAATATTGATGAAGTAGAGAATTGTATCATAAAACAATCTATCTCTACAAGGCATTTGATTTCAAATCTGTCTGAGAAAGTTGACAAATTGAGTTTGAAGAAAATAGATAAGCCTATACCAGCTTCATTTTTGCAAAAGGGAAAAAGTATCCATACTCATGAACTTAGTGAAAGCCCAATCTCTAAGTTTCCTCAGTTGTTCCCTAAAGAAGCTAAAAAGTCATCCCAGCAGTCTGAAAAGCTTACTATAGCATCTCTCTCCCAAGAGTCTAATACAGAGACCCAAGTTCTCCCTATCTATGAACCACTTGAGCCTCAATTCACAAGACATTCTGCTCCTGATCTCTTTGGTGCCGGAAAGATCCCTGCTAGGGAGACATTTTTTGAAAGTAGTAATAAAGAGTGGAATTTGGATAATCTAACCACTGCACAGATTAGGTAGATGCTTGATCAAATGATCACCGAGTATAAGCTCATGTGTGTTGCAGGAAAGACAAAAGTATAATCTTGCAAAACATTGATTAAATGTTTTACAGGAACACTTGCAAGATGGTGGGAACTCGAATCTTCCCCTGCAATGATTGATAAAATGGAAAGGGAAGTTCTGAAATATGAAAATGGAGATGTATTCTTTAATCCAGATGGCACCTCACAAAATAAAATGATTGGTGCACTGACTGCTATGATCCAAGAGCACTTTTGTGGTGCTGATGTTACACTTTTAGATAAACATGAGATGGTTTTAATGAATTTGAAGTGTATAAATATCAATCAATATGAATACTTCCACAGAGATTGGATACAGAGGATTTTCTTGGTTAAAGAACCAAAAAACATTCTGTGGAAACAAGTATACCTTGCAGCACTTCCTTCAAAGTTGGTCGACATTTTGAAGCTGCAAGAAGTTTTCCCCTTACCTCTTGAATTTTATTTATGGGGATAAATTTATTATATCATCACTAAGGTGTTGATAACCTTATGTACTAGCTCTAAAATGACAAATTCTATTGATAAGCTTAACAGGCTACCTGGTACTAAATCTTTCTGCAATAAATATGTTATAACCATTGATGATACTTTGGTTACTCGCAGGAAGTCAAAAGACAAGAAAAGAAGGCTCAGAAAATATCCAGAGCCTCCACCTATCACTTGAGCTCTAAAAAGAGAAGAGAGCTCAGACCTCAGAAAAGAAGACCCACGACGAAAATGAAGGGACATTATAAATATGTTCCAAAGACTCATTATTACGGGCCTATGGACATCAGACCCAAAGAACAGAATCTTGAAAGAATTAAAAGTGTTGTCTGTTGGTTATGTGGCCAACCCAGACACACTTCCAATATGTGTCCTATAGCCCTTGAGTCCAAACGAGGTCGTGGCAAGAAGTCACAGCTTAAAAATCGCCATTCCACTAGCACTACTGTCAAGACTGAATCCAGATGTACTAATTGTCATTCTTTTTTTCACAAAATAGAAGACTGTCATAATCGTCTTACTATCCAACAAGCTACTAAATAATATTCCTCTAATTCTCCCTCTACATCTTCTGTTTCCTCTTCTGAAGAAGAATTCCAAGCTTACTGCCAATGTTCTGATTCACGGAATTGTCAATGTAATTGTTTTGACTCTGATTCAGAATCCTCTTCTGATGGCTCTCTTCCAGAATATTTTTCAGGGAAATTGAAATTCCTCATGGCCCAAACAGATGAAGATGATCTGAAGGTGTTTTCTCAAATTCGTGCCATGGAGGAAAGTGATATGAAAGCTGCATTACTAAAGACTTTCATGCAGCATGGTACTGGTTCTACCAGTAATTCTTCCAGTAAGAAGAATATTTTTGTTGATGCTTCTTATGAAAGAAACACCAAATTGTATCTCCAACATAATTCAAGAAAAGTTCGTACACTCACTTTGGGGGAGGTGAGTAGGGAGATACATTCAATGAAATCAGAAATCTCTGCTCTGAAATTGCAAGTTTCACAACTAGAAAAGGCTAAACAAGAACCAAAGCCTTCTACATCTATTTTAGGCAGACACATAAACTACACTCTGCACTCTGCTCTTGTCTCATAAGTTGAGATAGCTGAAGGAAGACCTGATCCAACAATTGGATTCAGAGAAATGCAGGTTCTTGCTGTTCAATACCAACAACACCATGTCAAGGTAAACATCTGTATTGAAGGTAAGATATACAATGTGACTGAATTAATTGATTCAGGTGTAGATGTTAATATTCTTTCCAAGAAAGTGGTTCCTTCAAGACTTTGGCTATCTGCTCCCAGAAAAGTCACAGGCTTGGGAAAGAAAAATTTAGAATTTGAAGTTCCAAAAGCTGCTGTTTGTTTTGATTCTCATTGTGTTAAACTCAAGTTTGCAGTTGCAGACATTCCGGTTGACTGCATACTGGGAAATGTATTTTTAGCAGCAGTAGAGCCCCATGGTTCTTTCATATTTCCAGATAAATCTGCGGGCTATTTCATTATAGTGCCTATATCTGACAAAAAGGGTAAGAGGATAGAACTCCCTTATATTTATAATCCTTGAATTTAAATGATGGTACAGGCCATGCAGGAGCTTCAGAAAGCAGAAAAAAGTTTGGTTGAACTCAAAGATCATAAGAATATGATCAGAATTGAAGATCAATTGAGTTCTCCAGAGATTTAGAGAAAAATCTCTGAATTACAAAAAGAGTTTTAGAACACTTGCTGCTCAGAAGAACCAAATGCATTCTGGCATCGCAAGCAGCATTGTGTAGAATTGCCCTACAAAGATGAATACACAAGAAAACCATGCAAATCCAGAGCTATTCCAATGTCACAAGAATACAGACAGCTCTGCCAAAAGGAAATAAATCAGCTTCTTCAAAGAAAGCTGATCAGGGAGTCTAACAGTCCATGGAACTGTTATGGCTTCTATGTTAATAAAAGGAGCGAATAGATAAGATGTATCCCCAGATTGGTTATCAATTACAAACCTCTTAACTCTATCCTTGCAGATGACACATATCCTATTCCACACAAGGGAGATCTGCTGAGTAGAATATCTGGAGCCAACGTATTTTCAAAGTTTGATCTGAAATCCGGGTTTTGGAAAGTAGCTATTACTAAACATGAAAAATGGAAGACAGCATTCAGCATACCAGCAGGCCATTACGAATGGAACGTGATGCCATTCGGTCTGAAGCATGCACCTTCAAAATTCCAGAAGGTAATGGATTCAATATTCAAACCTTATGATGAATGGTTACTTGCTTATATTGATGATCTCCTAATATTCTCCAAGAATTTACAGGACCATTTTAAACATTTGAGAATTTTTATGAAATTGATCCAAAAGAATGGATTGGTCTTAAGCAAAAAGAAGATGGAATTATGTAAGACCAAAATAAAATTCTTAGGGCACACAATAGAAAATGGGAAAATTGCTTTGCAAAATCATGCTCTTGAGTTCGCAGACAAGTTTCCAGATATAATTATGGACAAAACCCAATTACAAAGATTTCTGGGTTGTCTGAACTATGTAAGCAATTGCTATCCCTCTTGTGCCATTGACAGGTCTCTGCTCAACCAGAGACTCAGAAAGAATCCAAAACCTTGGACACAAGCTCACACAGAAGCTATCAAAGAAATAAAATCCAAGGTTCATAATCTCCCTATACTCTATGTTGCTGATGATAGCTCTTTTAAGATTGTTGAAACAGATGCTAGTAATATAGGTTTGGGGATGTCCTCAAGCAAATACCAAGTGAGAAAAGCCAGAAAAATGAAGAAAAAGTTGTGCATTATGCATCTGGAGTCTAGAGTAGAGCTGAAAAGAATTACTCCACGATTGAAAAAGAAGTCAAGGCTGCATGGAATTGCATTAGCAAATTTTCTATCCACTTGGTAAAAAAATTATTTTTACTAAGAACTGATGCTCACGCTCTGGCCAAAGTCATTAGCAAAGATATCAAAAACCCTGAAGATGCCAAATTTGCAAGATGACAAGCGTTATTTGCAAATTTTACTCTCAAGATTGAACACATAAAGGGTTCTGAGAATTGTTTGCCAGATTTTCTTAGTAGAGAGTTTCTCCAGCAACAAGAACAATCAACAGCAGATGTAGAAGACCATGTTATGGTCATCATCACAGAACGGAATCACGCCCACCAAAGAGAAACACTCAGATCAATATATGATGAAGAATCATGGCGGTATACAGAGAAAAGTGGAGACCCACGTGGCAACTCCGCAATACAAAGGTACTTGATGCAGATTTACAAAGCCATTCTGACATCCTACATCTTGTACCAGAAAGGAGAATACATCCAAGAGGAAGCAGATGGATTCATGACATGATGTATTCCACTAGTATGACAACTTCACATGAAGCTAAAAGATCTTTGTCTGAAGATTTTTGTGATCTCGCTGTTATCTGTACTGGCAGTAGTGAGAGAAAAAAAATCTACTACAAATCCTATGCCATTAACAGGACACGGTATCCAGGATGGAACTGGATAGAAAGATTTTAGATGTGGCCAGGTAATAATCCTGACTTAATTTTTCCTGACACTGTGTACAATTTTGCAGGATACAAGAACCATTGGTGGAACCTGATGAACAAAGATAGTTGTAATGAAACTCATTACACCAAAATAAAATTTGGTCCCACTTGGATAAACCAGAAAAGACAGCAACCTCCATGGCTCAGCAACTGGTGGTTCGACTATGGGTTAAGTTCTTATGGAATGGATCCATATTATTTTGAATCTTACTTTCAAAGCCAATGTCATGAATGTCTAGAAACCGTAGGAGAATGTTTCCATACTCCTTGTCAAACAGTAAGAGACATTGGCTAGCTCGAATACAGACTGATAAATTCTGTATTAGAATCACATATGAAGATGCATCATCAATGGCTGGTAATGACAAAAATAAAGCACCAAATTATTCTAAACAAACCCATGATTGTACACCGAATATACACAAAGGCCTGGGATGACTTCATATATCCAAATCTCAGATTTTCGGGTATAAAAATCTTGGAGGATTCTGAAGAAGCTAGTATAAGTAGTTCACGAGAGCTCCACTAAAACCAAAAGATTCCTCTGTGTAAAATGACCCAGTCACGGGTTTACAGTGACAAGTATTTTCCCGAGGGCTTTTCACCTATTCAGAAAAGCATCCTCTCTGTACATAATTATGTTTCCTCATGGGCCTTGTACATAAAAGGTATCCACAGTGTATTACTCACACACACTCACATGTGTCTATCCGAAGGACCGAATCTCTACACGGATGTCACTTGGGTGTTACCCGAAAGCAATGATTCGCCTTCCACTTGTCAATAATCCGACGGATCTACAGGAGTGTTTGTCCCCCCCTCACAATATATATAAGGAGGGTAAGTCTCACTCTTGAGGCATCGGCATTTAGAGTATTTTCATTTGTGTTTTGAGTCGAGTTCAAGCTCCCTGCTCTACATCTGCAAGAATTCTCTCGATCTGCTTGCATCACGGAGACTGGTCTCAAAGTCTTTAGGTGATCTAAGAAGCCTGCGTGTCTATGTGCTCGGCATAGGCAAGAACCTAAAGTGGCCAGATCAATAGATCGATTCTATAAGCAATTATGTCTGTGTGTTGTGTGTTCTGTAAAGAACTCTGAGACAGAGTCTGCAACTGGCTAGATAGCCTCCAGTAGTGCTCGCTCATTTATTGAGTAGCTAAAGTCTGGTAAAAGCCACTGCAGTCAATATCTGGAAAGAGATCTTGATTTCCAGTCATATATTCTGAGTCATGTAATATGTAAACATCTGTAATATCATTCTGATATATTAATAAAGAGAGATTCATTTGTTCCGCATATCTAAGTACTGAAACTCTGTGCATTTATATTGTCTACTAAGACACTATTTGTCATTCTCAAAGTCTTGAAAGTTCGCTAGAAGTTCGCCAGAGGTTTGCCAAACCACCAAGGGACGCTAAGGCCGTAAAAAGGCGAGGGAAGCCGCAGAGAAAGGCCGCTAGTTGCGTGAATGTGGGAGTAGGTTCGTGTATGGGTTCATCGCTCGGTTCACATAAATAATTTTGAGAATATAAGACAAAGGAGAAACTTAGCAAGGCCAAGTCCGCGTTTTGAGAAGCGACAAGCAAGCTTGTTGAGAAGCCTCTGCA
>JAXQQM020077423.1:0-14483 GCA_034641835.2 Pinus albicaulis
GATATAGTTTGAAGTTTGCCGATTTGTTGACTTTTCCTTTCCATTTCTTCTCTCCACCTGTCTTCAGTCTCTTTTATCTTTGGCAAACTGCCAGGAACACAGTCTGAAATGAGATTAATTGAATATAAGCTGTCATTTATGAATTGCGTGAGATTATTCATTATATTTCCGGCCCTTGATATTGCTCTATCAGATTTCATTAATTGATGTTCCCATTCTGTAAACAAGATTTCTTTGTGTTTTTCCTCTATCCTAGGAAGATTTGCTTCTTTTCCCTTTTCTGTATCCTGCCAGTTGAGAAACTCATAAATCTTTTCATCGGCATCATCTATTTCTTGTCTAAGAGTTATGATAGTTTGGATCAAAGATGAAGTAATCTCACAAAAAGGTTCTGCTTGTGACAGTTTTGAGCAAAATTCAATTAACTGCTGAGTCAATAATTTATTAGCCTCAAGGGCTTCCGATTTGAATTCATATAACTTTGGATAATCTTTAAACTTATCCAAAGTTGCTTGAAATTCCTTTTCTTGAATCATTTTTGCCTTTTCCTCATTTTGTAACAAACTCTGTAACTTAGAAATTTCTTCATTTAGCTGCTTTTGTTTGCCTAAAAGCTTTTCATCAACCTTCTTCTTTTCTTCAGCAAGCTGTTTCTCCAATTCTTTAGACCTGAATGTCTGATCCTGTAGTTGTTGTTGCAATTGGCTGATCAGTTGCTGATTCTCCTTAGCTTTTTCTTCCAGTGAAGCTATGTGAAGATCTTTCCGAGTTATTAGTTGAGAAACTTCTACAACTTTATCCACTGTTGCAGCACTATAAGCTCCTGTATACTGGGACAATTTCGTAAGGTCTTCAAATGGATTCATTTCATTGTTCTTATAAACAATATTCATAAACTCATCTGATGGAGTAGAAAATATACCCTTTTCTGTTTTTCTTTTCTTTCTTTGTCTTTTGACAACAGCCTTATGTTTAGGGCTGTAAAATACATCCAAAGGAGGGATCTCCTCACCTTTTATCTTTAAGATAAGCCCGTTTACAGGAAGAGATTCTCTCTTCCCTGTTAGATCTTGGAGCATGAATGTATTTGAGCCTATCTTTTCAACGATCTGAAATGGTCCAAGCCACATCTTTTGAAATTTGGTATGTTTACCTTTTTCCTCATGTGCCTTATCCCATTTTAGAACAAAATCACCAATCGATAATATTTTTGAGCCAGTAGAACTTGCATCAAAAGAAGATTTCACAAGCTGTTGATGTTTTTCATGAACAATTCTAGCTTTATCTCTTTCTTCTTCTAGTTTAAGGATTTGATCATACCTCAATTGAACGGATGAAGAAGGATTTTCTTCAATAAATTGTACTAGGGCTAATGATGGACGAGTTAAATTTGATGGTATCACAGCTTCTTTTCCATAAACTAAATTAAAAGGTGAAGTTCCGATTGAAGCTTTCTCTGTAATACGATCAGCCCATAATGCAGAGATTAAAGATTTATGCCAATTCTTTTGATTTTGATCGATAGTCCTTTTAATAATCTTGATGAGATTTTTATTGGTGGATTCAGCTAACCCATTACCTTGTGGGTAATAATTTGCTGAATATTTGAGTTTAAAACCTCTTTTAACTGCAAATTCTATTAAACTGTTTCCTGAAAAATAAGATGCATTATCAAAGACAATAGCTTGAGGTACACCAAACCTGGTTATGATAAATTGATCTATGAAATCAATAATGGCATCAGAATTGGCTACCTTCAAAGGGATTGCCTCTACCCATTTTGTAAAATAATCGGTTGCGGTAAGAATGTACTTGTGCTGCTTGGAAGAATGAGGTACTATCTCACCAATAATGTCAAGTCCCCATTGTTCAAATGGTTGCTCAATATTTACTGGTTGCAAAGGAAAAGCTGGTTTCCTTTGCCTTCCACTTGCAGTTTGGCAGATTCTGCACTTTCTTACATATTCATGTGTATCTTTAAAAAGGGTAGGCCAATAATAGCCAGCATGAATTATTTTGTGAGCTGTGGTATCACCTCCAAAATGACCTCCTGCTGGTCCATCATGCAACTCCTGCAAAACCTTTTCAGCCTCAGTCTTTTCAAGACATCTCAACAAAATTGAATCATAATTTCTTCTAAATAATACATTATCAATGATCTCATATTTAACAGCTTTTAATCTTAAAGCACGTTTTTTCTTATAACTGAGATCAGAAGGAGCATACCCATTTTTCAAGTAATAGATGAGATCAGAATACTGAGACTCAGAATCCGTAACACTTATCTGATTTACTTGAATATCTTGATTTGAATGATCATTGTCTGGTATATTATGAGCTCCTGCTAATAATCTGCAAAAACCTTGTCCTCTAACAATCTTAGCTGGTTTAATATCAACATCATATTCTTGTAAGGTTGTTACCCAGTTAGCTCGTTTTTCTCCTACTTCTCTCTGAATTAATAATTGCCTCACTGCTGAGAATGGGACAATGATTTTTGTATGAGTTTTTAAGAGAAAAGGTCTGAAATGCTTGATTGATTTGAACACGGCAAAGGCTTGTTTTTCAACATCGGAATAATTCAGTTCAGCTCCTTGCAGATTTGAACTAAAGAATGAAATTGGTGCTTCAATTTTCTGATCATTAAGTTGTGTTAAAACAGCTGCATAAGATGTCTCTGTGGCTAAAGTATACAAAATAAAATCTTTAGAAAAATCCGGAGTACTTAATGCTGGTGCATTAATGATTGCCTGTTTGATTACCTCAAAGGCTTCTTTCTCTTTATGCCCCCATTTGAATACTAAATTCTTCTTGATCATATTTTGCATAGGTAAAACAATTAAAGAAAAATCGGGAATGAATCTTTTTACAAAATTGATCTGTCCAAGAAATGATTGCATGGATTTTTTGTTATGAGGTAAAGAAATATCAGAGATCTCTTTAACTCTGTCTGGATCAATGTATATACCATCTTTTGACACAACAAATCCTAAAAGTTTTCCTTCATCCAAAGCAAAGAAAGATTTTTTCGGATTTAATGAAATACCAAACCTTCTACATCTTTCAAATATTTGTTTTAGATCATGTAGATGATTGGTTCTGTTTTTTGAGAATACTGTTATATCATCGAGATAAACAACAACTGATTTATTGATCATACCTTTAAATGCTATGTCCATGGCTCTTTGGAAAGTTGCTCCTGCATTTATTAATCCAAAAGGCATTTTTTGATAAGCATAAGTCCCCCATTTCGTTCTGAAAGTTGTTTTCAATCTGTCATCTGGATGAACCAAGACTTGATTATAGCCTGAAAATCCATCAAGAAAGGACATAAGTTGAGAACCAACTACTTTTTGAAGTATCTGCTCCATGGTTGGCAATGGGAAATTGTCTTTCAAACATGCCTTGTTTAAATTTCTGAAATCAATACAGATTCTTATATCACCATTTTTCTTCCTCACAGGTACCATATTGGAAACCCAATTGGAATGCCTGACAGGAAAAATGATTTTGGCTTTCAAAAGTTTATTAAGTTCTGATTTGATTTGATCTTCAAGATTTGGATGAACTTTCCTTAGTTTTTGTTGAACAGGTTTAATATCGGGAAGCATTGGAATTGTGTGCTGAATAACTGAAGTATCATATGTTTTTAAATCATCATAATTCCAAGCAAAAACATTTTTGTATTTGTTCAATAGTTTAATGAAGGCATCCCTTTCCTCTGATGTTAAATTAAGTCCTAAATTAACATTTTTAGGTTTTGAATCAGAACCAAGATTCACTAATTCAAATTTCAAAGTAGAACTTTGAAGCTTGGTATTAGTGACTTTCTTGAATCTGTCTTTAATATCATATAAGTCTTCCAATCTAACAACAGATTTCGGAATGGGATTTTCATTATCTTTTGAAGCAATTTGTAAATCGTGATCTTCTTCATCAATAATTTGATCATCGTATGATTTCTCTGAAGTCATGAAATTTAAGATATCTTGATCATGGTAAAAAACTCTCCAATTTGTGACATTGTCTGGGACAGATGGTCGAAAAAGTAATTCTATTGAAAATCTATCTGGGCTGTAATCTTCGGAGGGTATGAGTCTGGAGGCAACATTGGCTAGCAAGTCTGCTGTTGAATTTTGAGACCTAGGGATAGAAGAAATATTGAATGCAGAAAAGTGTGTGGTGAGTTCTTGTACCAGTGATTGATAATGTTTGAGGTGATTTGAAAGACAGTGAATTGTATTTCTCACCTGCTTGACAATAATTTCAGAATCGCCGAATACTTTCAAATATTGCACTTTGAGGCCAATTGCTTTATACAGACCTTGGACTAAAGCTTCATACTCGGTTGTATTGTTTGTGCATTCAAATTCTAACCTACAGGATAGCATTGTTTTTTCACCTTGCGGGCTAACCAAGATACACCCTGCTCCTGAACCTTCGTTAGATTTAGAGCCATCAAAATATAAAGACCAAAATAAAGAAGTATTAACAAGATTATTTACAATTTCCCCAGTATCACTAAAACATCTTGACCTATCAGTTTGTGAATAGTTTTCAATCTGTGATGTTAAACTGTTTACTGAGAAAGGGGATGGTTGGGCAGTGAGATTTCCGAAAAATGAATCTGATGAATAATTTCCCAAGATGTTGTTATTAAATGCAATTGGTTGATTTTCTTGTTCAAAATATGTTACAGTATGGGTCATGTGTTTCTCTCGATTGATTTTTATTTGATTTGGCTTTCCCCCATAAGGTAACCACATGTGAGACCAATCGGTAGAAATATACCCGTGGAGCTTTTCAGACCAATCTCTACTCAAAATCAACCCATAAAATTCAGGTATATCAGCTATTAAGATATCAATTCGTTGAACTACCTGTGGATCAGCTGCTAACCTGATAGTTACAGAGTTAATCTCTCCTAAAACCTGGACCTTGCTTCTGTCTAACTGTACAATATGTATGGAAGACTTTTGGGGTTCTATGTTCAGCTTGGAACAAACTAAAGCTGGCATTATATTGGATGATGCCCCTGAGTCAATCAAACAATTGTGTAGGTTTCTGTTGTAGATCTCAAAAGTCAAAAGGAAGGGTGGAGTATGAGAATTTGATCTATCTCCAATCAGGACTGAATCAGTAGCTTCTATCATACCAGAAGGTGGTTGACCAGAATCATTTGCAGCTTTAGCACTGGGAAGAGGTGAACAGGGAACATCATTCAATTCTTTGAGAAGCAATTTCTGTTGATGTTTTAATTTGCTAAGTTCAAACATAGTAATGTTTGCCTTAGTTTTCTTCATATCATCAACAATATTGTAATCCATTGAATCGGATACTACTAATGTTTTGGATGTTGGAGGAGTACTTGAAGTTGAAGGTGGGTTTTGGGGGACTGCTGCGGGTGATTTCTTTGTAGGTACTTTTTCTTTTGTTGTAGCAGCACCTGCACTCCGTTTCTTTGAAGTTGTCTGAGCAGGTTCGGAAGTACCTTTACTCCTAGTAGAGACAGGTAAAGCTTCTTCATCATTATCTGTATCGGAGTTGGGCAGTATGAAATCCCATATGCCATGGCATTCAACAATTTCCTCTTCATTATCAGTTAATGAGATTGTTTCCTCTTCTTCCTCTTCTTGATCTGAATCTGCATAAGATACGATATTTGGTGGTTTTGATTCGGTTTTCTTATAATTCTTAAAGGGCCTTTTGGTTGAAGTTTCGGCTACTTGTTTCTTAATTTCAATCATTTCATTTGACATAGTCTTGAGGACCTTTTGGAGGCCTTCCATATCATATGGATCTTTCGAGATTTTCTTCTTTGAGTCTTCTTTGAATGAAACTTTTTTGGTTTTTCTTTCCTCGAGAGCCGCTTTCTTTTCTAGAGCATTAATACGTTTTTCCACAGCAAGTGCTTCTTTCATGTTTTCAGCAAGTGTTGGTTTTGCGGCCCTGTCTACAAAAATAGCTATATTGGCAGGTAGGGCAGTAATATACCACTCACTTATGATTTGTTCACTTGGTTTGGAAGTCGTTGGGATTTTATTCAAAAGTTTATTGAAACGAGCATTAAATTCTTTAATAGGTTCCCTATGCTCTATCCTAAGATTGGAGAGATCATTTATTAGTGTAGCTAAAGATCTATCATCTCCATACTTAGTGAGAAACTGTTCTTGGCAAATGTCCCAACTTGTAATAGAATCAGAAGGCAGGGAAAAATACCAGTATCCTGCTGATCCTTGCAATGTATAAGGAAAAAGCCTAACAACGACATCTTGCTCAGTTACTCCCTTCAAATTAACTGCTAACATGAAGTTATTGATATGTTCCTCGGCTTGGGTTCCATTTTCTGGATTAAACTTGGGTAGCCATTTTTCAGGAGCATCAGGTAATGCATGTAATGGTGCGGGCATATTGACTGCACCAGGTCTGGTCCATGGATCTGCCATTGTAATACCAGTGGTGGATGATACTGTTGTTGAGATTCCAGATTTCTGGGAAGGAATTGATATTGAGGAATGAGCAGGTTGAGATGTTGAAGTTCCTAATTCCTGGTGAACAACAATATGTAATGAGGGAGTGGATGGTTGACTTCGCACTGGGGAAGATGAGATGGAAGATGTGGATGAAAGTGCTTCACTGTCAAAATCTTCAGTATTTTTCTTTGCCTTTTTCCTTTTAGGTAAAGGAAATTCAGTAGGTTCAATACCGAGCTTTTCACTCTGAAGTCTAGTAAGAGGGTGAGGTAGATTGAATTGCGAAGTCTCACTGCTTTGAGATAGCTCAGATTTCTGTGGTGAAATCGAGAAACTCTAAAGTTTCTGGATGAGAGACTGAACTTCAGGAGATTCAAGACTTAATTGTTCTGAAGTATGGTGGGTTTGAGCAGTGATAGTGGATACCTCTTCTTCTTGCTTGAATGCTGAAGAATCAGCAGGCAATTGGGAAGTACGAGGTGATGTGGAGGGAGAATTACTCTTAGAATGGTTTGCGGATTTGGGTTTGCTTGCCATTCACAGTTGAAGGCCCTCCTTCTAGCGCCAAAAATGTTGAAGCCTAGAAAATCTCTGCTTCAAACATTGGGGGAAAACCACCCGCTCGGGACCTTAAGACAGCTCCTTTTCCGTTTGGGATGGTGGCTCTGACTGGATTTAAAGGACCAGTTTCCTTATAACTAAGTGGATTGAATTGGATGGGTGAAAATGGGACTAAATTAACAGAAAATAAAACTATCTAATCTAAACTAAATACTGATAAAGAAATTCTAATTTTAACCCGGGTGATTATATGTGAATACAACTTAGGATTGTTTCAATCTAATAATAACCATGGAAATGTATTATTAGTTAAATTGAAATGTGTAGAAACGAATAAAGATAACTATGTTTAATAAATTAAACAGAGTTATATTAGCATATTGCATTCATCATTATATACCATTCATATATGCCTATAAATGATAACATTCCAATTATACTCAGAAATGATAATATAAAAAGGAAATATTATGAAAATCAAATATATAAATGATAGCAAATTCTTCAAATGAATACCATATAACAGAGAAAATCAACAGTGAACAGATAAAAATACCTCATTCATCTTGCAGACTATCAAACGAAATATGATACTCTGATCTAGTAACTCCGATGTAAAATTAAATCCAAAGGCACAAAAATGCAACACTTCAAAGATAATTTTGAGCACAAAAATCACCAGATGTGATCTTTCATATAAATATAATAAGGAATGAAGAACAGAAATGTTAGCTCCAAATCCCAAAAATATTACAACTTCCGATCCCTCTCTAAATGCATGAGAGGGATTTAAATAATAAATTACATAACAAAATCCTAATACTACTGCTACAATCTATCCAATTAAAACTAAAATGCTATCTTGAATGAAAACTGATTCATTGTTTTTTCTCCCTCGCTTGATGAAGCCAAGTTGCAAATGTTCAACATATCTCGGAGTCTTGGTGGATGACTCATCTCAGAATGCAACTGTCCAGCATAGGTGGCATCAGAAAATTCTGGAATTAGACAATCGACAGCGTTTGATAGAAGTTTGATAGCTGTCTGTTGATTGTTTGGATTGATCAAATGAGTCCACATACTATCCCAGGATATCGTTTGAAGTTTGCCGATTTGTTGACTTTTCCTTTCCATTTCTTCTCTCCACCTGTCTTCAGTTTCGTTTATTTTTGGCAAACTGCCAGGAACACAGTCTGAAATGAGATTAATTGAGTATAAGCTGTCATTTATGAATTGCGTGAGATTATTCATTATATTTCTGGCCCTTGATATTGCTCTATCGGCTTTCATTAATTGATGTTCCCATTTTGTAAACAAGATTTCTTTGTGTTTTTCCTCTATCCTAGGAAGATTTGCTTCTTTTCCCTTTTCTGTATCCTGCCAGTTGAGAAACTCAGAAATCTTTTCATCGGCATCATCTATTTCTTGTCTAAGAGTTATGATATTTTGGATCAAAGATGAAGTAATATCACAAAAAGGTTCTGCTTGTGACAGTTTTGAGCAAAATTCAATTAACTGCTGAGTCAATAGTTTATTAGCCTCGAGGGCTTCTGATTTGAATTCATTTAACTTTGGGTAATCTTTAAACTTATCCAAAGTTGCTTGAAATTCCTTTTCTTGAATCATTTTTGCATTTTCCTCATTTTGTAGCAGACTTTGTAACTTAGAAATTTCTTCATATAGCTGCTTTTGTTTGCCTAAAAGCTTTTCATCAACCTTCTTCTTTTCTTCAGCAAGCTGTTTCTCCAATTCTTTAGACCTGAATGTCTGATCCTGTAGTTGTTGTTGCAATTGGCTAATCAGTTGTTGATTCTCCTTAGCTTGTTCTTCCAGTGAAGCTATGTGAAGATCTTTCTGAGTTATTAGTTGAGAAACTTCTACAACTTTATCCACTGTTGCAGTACTATAAGCTCCTGTATACTGGGACAATTTCGTGAGGTCTTCAAATGGATTCATTTCATTGTTCTTATAAACAATATTCATAAATTCCTCTGATGGAGTAGAAAATATGCCCTGGTCTGTTTTTCTTTTCTTTCTTTGTCTTTTGACAACAGCCTTATGTTTAGGGCTGTAAAATACATCCAAAGGAGGGATCTCTTCACCTTTTAATACAATATGCCCTGTAGGATGTTCAAGAATGATTTCAACATCCTGCTCCATTTGTTCTTCATCTTTATCCTGCAATCCAAGCTGTTGAGCAAACTGATCATATTGTTTTAATAGCTGAGAAGAAACATCAAGATTAGTGGAAATCGTAATCTCCTTAGTTATTTCTTTTCCTTTTTCTTTATCTATGCTCTGTTCAGTGCTTTTGTCATCCGATCCATCCTTTTGATTATGCACATCATCATTGATATTTGTGCATTTGTCTGTCATTTGAGCAGTGGACTTCTGGCCAAATTTTGGACTGGATTTATCATCAATATTTCCCTTTGGGACATCAGGTTTGTCAATAGTGACCACTTTTTGAGTATGTACAGTCGGCTGGTTGACAGCCGATTGTGTAATGATTTTGCTGGTAGATGTTTCTGCTGGCGTTTGGCCGAATGCACCTTCTGTCTCTGATTTTTGGATTTGAGTTCTCAGCTGGTCCAGAGGAACTCTCAACAATCTCTGGCTTCTAAATAAGAGAAATTTATTTATTTCCTCTTGTTGAAATTTAGACTTGACCAAGTCAAAAATTCGAGGAAAATTATCTAATGAAACAAACAAATCATCGAACATATCTGGTTCATGCTCAAAACGAGCAATTGAAACTTAAGCAGTGACATCAAATGCTATCTTTTTTGGATCATATTGTCTTCCAGGAATGGTTGCAAATTTACAACCTCTTATCTTGAAGACTTCTTTTTCTGCATGCTTGAAATCATTTAGAGTGAAATGACCACAATTGAGTGGGAATTGAGGCCACATTTTCTTCTTACTGTTATTCAAAGACCTGGATATACCTTCAATTGTCAATTGATAGGAAAATTCTTGAGCGAGAAGTTTGTCTGGAACAAAAAGCGGAAGAACATGCGGCTCCACTATACTACCAAAAACCCTGATGTAAGTAAATTTTTCCTCCCCAAACCAATCTCCGATTGCAGACAGGTCGGCTTTAGCTTTATCAGAAAACCTAGGAGGAAAGCGATTAAAAATGGTTTGGAAAACGGGGATGAGGAAACCATGAGAGATTCTATATACATTAGCTTGGAAATGAATCTTCCAAAGCAATTTATGATAAATATGGATTGGAAGAGGGTCTTTGGGAGTCCATTTCCATCCAAATAAGGGAAATTCGGAATTGAAACAAATAGCATCAAGAATATAGGCACAAAAGAAAAAGGGAGTAGAATTTCCAGCAGTTTTTTCTTGTCTATATTCAAGTATCCTATTGGCCATTCTATCAGAAAGAATAACAACCCAATCCATAATGTCGGAATTCACAGCAGCTAGGATTAATGGGACCATTTGTATAGAAAACCTAGCTGAATTATCATTGCCAAATAACCTACACATCATGGCAGCTGCATAGGAATATGGAGGCAGAAGAGAATCTACATAATACATACCGGATGCTTCATTTCGGTGCTTCTCTGGGTTTTTCCTCCAATCTTTGATAGGGTCGGATTGGACTTTGTTATTATCGGCAAAATCTTTGATAAATTCCTTGTTATACACCTTCTGTGGGTCTGGAAGGTGGTACATTGCTTTCAAGTCTTCTGCTTTAAACGAGCCGAAAGGCACTCCAGATGCTGAAACAAACGTTCTATTTTGTATCTTCACACTGTCAATAACCCATCGAACTACATCATAGTAAGGCATGATGCTCGCTCTGGCTGCAATTCGATGCAGAAATGAATTTGCAAGTGTTCTTTCATTGATGTCAGAGTCAGAATCCGAGCTATCCTCGTCTGGAACTGATGCCTTCTCCACTGTGACCTTGGGGTCTTTTTTTTCCAATAGGTTGTAGACTGTGTCCCATGTCATTTTCCCAAGACCTTGGCATGATGTATCTGTGACTAGCCTTAGCTTTATGGGCTTTTCTTTTGAGACCGTAGGAGTTTCGACAAACTTCACTGGTAGAGCAGTCTTGTTTCTTCTCCCTCTCTTTGACATTTCTGCGTCTGCTACCGCTTCCCTTTGTCTGTGAATGAAAGAACTTGGTGTTCTTTGGCTGTGCAAGACAATAAACTCTCAGTCGTGATCAACAAGCCACTCAAACAGAATGATTTATGAACTTATGGTTTTCATTTATTTGTTTCGTATATTACGTAAATGCTCCCTTTGGGTCACACTTAAGTATTTAAAACCAAATCATAAACCATATTCATTTGATTCGTTATTGAATGCCTTCGTACCAATAAAGATTTGGCGCTTGTGATATATTAATATATTCACTCATTCTAAAAATCTTCGTATGCGAATAGATGAATCGCATCGGAAGTTTTCGAATGGCAAATGAAGATCACAATATGTTTATCCCGATTGATCGATTGCGATTGCAGATCTTTCCGATCTCTAATGGTGGGGTCTACCATATATTTTAAACAAATGTTCGATTTTTCTTTTAAAAGCGTTTATTATCAAATGCACATCGGATCGGAAAATTTCAACTAAGCGTAAAGAGTTTCTTGAAGACTGTCCCGATTAATCGATTGCGATTGACCGCATCGCATCGGAAGTTATAATTAACTGTTTTAAACTCTTAGCGATTGAAATTTTTCCGATTGGACTAATCGCATCGGAAGATTTGAAATGGGCATATGAAATTTCTTTTAAAGGTTATCTCCGATTCTCCGATTGCGATTGAACTTTTAACTTTGATTTGTTTTTTATGATAAGGCCTTGTATATTAGATCGGACCATAAGTTTTTTGAATGTTGAATCTGTTTAGTAACAATATGAAATTTTCCAAAACAATGAATTTTATTTCTAAGTGTTTTATTTCTAAAAAGAAAGGGACCCTATTTCTAAATTTTATTTCTAAAATTTAGAAAAAGGGAGGGTTGTTGTATAGTACAACGGAGTTCACCCAATTGGACAACTATCATTTGCAGGGGAAGCTGTTGTATCACCTTGGTAAATTGTGCATACCCACAGCAGAAAGGGTACATGTAATTCGAGAGGCGCATACCTCTCTTGTGTCTGGTCACTTTGGTGTCGAAAAAACCTTATGTCATTTGCAAAGGTTTTTTTTTTGGCCCCATATGAAAAACATTGTAACCCGTTTTGTAAAGGGATGTGTGATGTGTTCTGTTTCAAAGCCCTCTAATAGAAAACTCGGGCTCTACACACCACTCCCTATTCCGAGTCGTCCATGGGAAAGTGTGTCGATGGATTTTGTAGGAGGTTTTCCTATGTCAAGAAAGGGTCACGACTATTTGTATGTTGTCGTCGACCGCTTTAGCAAAACGTGCATATTGATGCCTTGTAAAAAGAAGGTCACTGCTGAGCAGACTGCTTGTCTTTTCTTTCAGTATGTTTGGGTCCACTTTGGGTTGCCCACGTCGATTGTGTCAGATCGAGACTCTCGTTTCCTTGGAGAGTTTTGGACTAGCTTGTGGTGCATGATGGATACCAAGTTGAAGAGAAGCACGACATTCCATCCACAAACCGACGGACAGATAGAGGTCGTTAATCGTACCGTGGTACACTTGTTGCGGGGCTATTGCAGCAAACATCCCAAGTTGTGGGATGAACACCTTCCATATGTGCAGCACGCTTACAACCGAGCAGTGCATTCCTCTACGCAGCGTTCACCTTTTGAGACATGCTTTGGTTACTTACCAAAGGACCCTTTCGACATGATCTATGGAAGGGATGAAGATGCCAGTGGGCGTGATGACAGGGATAAAGCACAGCGGTTCATTCAACGGATTCGGACGATTCACCAAGTAGTGCAAGAGCAGTTGGAGAAGAGTCAGGCCCGATATAAGGCCCGACATGATAAGCACCGAGTCGACCATCAATTTCAAGTTGGCGACAAAGTGTGGTTCCACATCAGCAAGGATCGAATGAAGGGAGAAGGCAAGAAATTGCGACCAATCCGGTATGGTCCCTTTACCATATTGGAAAATATTGGGAATAATGCTTTTCGACTCGACTTGCCGGTATACATGCAGATGTACTCAGTTGTGAATGTTGAAAATCTAAAACTTTATGAACCCCCATTGATTATGGACACTGAGGAGGTAGGATCAGTTCCTACAGTGGATGACTTTGCACCAGAATATCTCGATGAACTGCCAGAGGACATCATTCTCGATCGAAGGACCAGGACTTCGCGACGAGGAGATGTGGAGTATCTCCGTGTTGGTTTCAAAAGGATGCACCCAAGTAAAGCCAAATGGCTTGAAAAGGAGAAGGTGAGGGAGCAATTCCCTCACTTGCCTATTGATTGATGAGGCTTTTGGGGTCCAAAAGCTCTTTAGTGGGGAGGAATGATCGAGGTGGATTAAACAGGTACAGGTACAAATGGCTTAAGTCGGGCCACCAACCCCGCCACCCCATCTGCACATATCCAGATTATATTAAAAAAAAAAAACAAGTGTTGTTGGGGGGCGGGTGGTCAGCCCCGCCACCCCCGCGGTCTCCACTGTACCAATGGAAAACGGTTGTGTTAAATGGGGCGGGGGTTGTTAACCCCACCGCCGCCATATATACACATGGCACATTGCCATACGGGGCGGGCCGCCCAATATGGGTCCGGCCCCCCACATCAAAATCTAGTATTTTAAAAATATAAAATTGTTCAATGCGGACTTTTAAAAATATAACACGATTCAAACGCCGAGTTAAATAAAAATACAGTTCAAGCAGTCGGCCTTTTTATGGCGGGGTCGGGATTTGACCACCCGACCTCCGCCCAAACAATGCGGATCTCCAACCAATTCGGCTATGGGGGACTTTGGAGAATCCGCCCACGCTATGTTATTTAAACCTTCATTCATTTGTGCGCCCAAGGACGGACAGGAGCGGGCACGGAAAACGAGGCAGTGGAACCTTGAGGAGTGTGCAGGAGGGGGTGGAACCATGATCTGAGCCATTTTTCCAGAGGGGCCAGATTTTCACTTTGTCCGATTGGGGCAAGTTTTATATGGATTCAGCACTACTCGACGCCACAAATCCAACGGTGCTGCCCATTTTGTCATCAGAGGTCTGCAATTTTCGGCCATTTCCAGATTGGGTAGGTATAAGGGTGTAATTCCTCATTTTGTACTTGTACTTTCATTTTTCCATTTAATGAAAGCAGGGCCTCCCCACTATTAGAGCAGGGCCTGGAGACGTAGTCCCTCCTGGACGAACTCCGATATCAACTCTTGTGTCTTCGTGCATGATGTTAATTGCTTCTCTCTTTTTCCGCTTATGCCTTTAAAGTTTCTTGTTTTTAAAAGCTACAATTTTCACATGTTAATTCTTTTATACATCTCAAACAAAAGATTTTGGATCAACGACATTGGTACA
>JAXQQM020071001.1:0-85350 GCA_034641835.2 Pinus albicaulis
AGGAAATTTATATGATTTTATTTTCTATAAAGGTCTCATATATCATCTAGAATTAACCTTTTCTTGGATGTCACATATATCACTTATAATTATCCTATAATTAACCTTAAGGTCCCTTCGCATGCATTATATACGATGGTTGTGAATGGGTTATGCCTACGAGCATTCTCGACCCTTTTCAACTATACATAGCCACGACTTTTCCATCACGTATCTGTATAGACCCTGGGTATTGATTTTTGATAGAATTCAATGTACATATTATTATGAGACTGACTCTTCTATGCATTTGGCAGTCAGATGAGGTGGCATTCATAATTAATATTCACATCTGCGTTGATATGATAACATATCATTGTACATGAGATTTCTAATCAAATTTTAGATATGCACTTGATTTCATGATCGATCTACACATAAAGCGTGTAATCCCATTCAATTCGACTTTCTTTGTTCGTGGCTGCGGGGTAAACCTTCTCCACGTTAGATGTTATGATAAGTATGGTGGCATTGTATGGTTTATATTGGTCTCTGTCCCCTTCGTTCGTTCACGTGGTGGATCCACGTCGGTGTGGTTTACTCGGCTTACTCGGCTTACATAACTCTCTTCTGTATGCGAACAGGACGCCTTGAATTTATTTCGGATCTGTACACCATTAATGTTATACGACAGTTTTAATTTCACTCGCCAACCCCTCGATCCGTGGCTTGGCTCTTATGATTTCGCCAAGTGGACGATGGTGATCCTTTCATATTAGGGTTTCTGGGTCTGTTGAAGAATTATATAAGCCTTTGATTTTGGGTAGAGACAGTTTTCCGCGTTCATCATTTGTTTGTGTATCTCTTCGTCTGCAAGGTTCTTACTCTTCATAGGGTTTAATGTCCTTAGTTCACGAAGAAGAGTTCTGACATGCCTACTCCACTGCAACAATACCAGGTAATTGTTTATGCATTCATTTTTCTCCATCGTATGATTTAAAGATCAAGGTCGTTGCTCATAACTGGTCATACGTCGGTTCTGAGGTGCGGATGTTCATAAGATGAATGCGTTTCGGTTTGGGATTTTCGGTTATAACCTCTGTGCAAAATTTTCCTTGTATTCCCTTTCTGGTTTATTTTCGACCATACTCCTCTGTCGATTCCATGGAATAATAACTAATTTATGTTGTTAATGCTATGTAGCGTCCCAATTTACGTGCTTCGCTTCACTTCAGGCGAACGACTACCATTCATTCGGACGTTATGAGTTTTGTTTTTCGTCCTGTCTATACATACACGTTTAATTTCTTCTTTTATTATTCTATAGAGTTTCAAGTTAATCCGTACTCTGTTTATAATTTTTGATTTCAGAGGCTCGTAGGACCTGATATTTTTGTTTCACAGGTAACGCCTCGTTTTTTTTTAGCAGTTTCTCCGTTCGATCATTTCCCAACGATGGCGTTATTTACTAATTCCCATCTTCGCTTGATTTTTCCACTGGTAATCGAAGATCTCTTCGTATGCTTATGAAAGTAGTCATGAGACCTTCCAAAGTTATGGATGTTAACCTCGTCTTCCTTGACGTTTCAGGTCGGTATGCCTATCGGAATACTATCCCCCTCTCATTGAGTTGTTTCGTCAGACGTAGAGTCGTTGCTCTCTTATGATTTTACACAGTGTTCGTTGAGGAATGAGACTCTGTCATAGTCACATTGTTAATATGTTTCGTTCCTATGTGGCGCTCTTTTAAATTTGTTTTTATTGGAATAAGGGTTTCAATTCTCAGACCCTAGCCTGATAGGCTCTGCATGTATTGTGACTTTTTGGATATACATATATATATATATATATATATTCCCTATTTTCTTATGGTGAATTTGCTATAACGATGCTACAGTGTAACTTTCTATGAACTGTCTCCTGCTTCCTCGCATGGAGTGAGTCGTGTATACGATTCAATACAATGGAATTTCTCTTTGTTTAGTTTGCTTGTCATAACAGTGAGTGTATATTATGTAGTTCTCTGTAGCACTAATGTTGTTCAATGTGTACCAGATTCCTCAGTTACTTCTCTTAGAACTTTTGGGAAGTCATATTTAATTTTAACTTTTCTCCTGATGTATTTTGTTCATTAATTTCTGTAGCTAGATATCTCTACACTTAAACTAGTATCATAGCTAACAGTCTCCCTCTGTTCATGTTTACACTGAAATAATTTACAAATGTCTGTCTATGCATATAAATGGCATGCATGAATTTTTGAGTCCATTCTCATTTACACACATATAATTAATATGTATGAAGTACCAGGACTAATATTCTTCTTATTTCCCAGGTTATATATTTCTAGTCGAATCTTCTTTTCATTTTCTTATAGCTAATTACAGCTCTTGCCTACATAGATATCTGGTTGTAGGTATTTCTGTAAAGCTGGTCATGTTTTTTGGATTCATTCCCTTTCTATTAAGTTCTTGTTACAGCACTAAGGTTTTACTATTCTTCCATTTTCTCTCAGTCAAGGGAAATAGTAGTTACATTAACTGTTAATGTGTATACTGTTGAAAATAATTCAACTCTCTGCTCTTTACTTCATAACTATTAAATAATTAATTCTGCGCTCTATGTATTTACTTTCTATGCTATAATATTAGAGTGGTTTCATAAGATAACTGTCTATGTTCAATCTTTTGTAAATTATTAGTTTCTTTCCTCTGCTATAGTATGTGTTGCTTGCATGCAATTTTCTTGACCATTAAATTTCTGATTACATGTAAATGGTATGCTGTCCCTGAGGTTAGTTTATAAAGTCTCTCCTTATATTCTTTCATGCACAGTGTAAGTTTCAATTCATTTCCTACTATTTTCCAATATAATACAGGAAGTTCAAATTCTCTCTCATGTATGTATATATTAGAATCATGCTAGGAAACAGAAGCAGATTAAATCTAATTCACAAATTTTTCCTGTGAAGAAATAAGTATCCTCAGATTTAAACCAACCTTGGTTTAGACTTTCTGTTGGATTCTACTTTATGGTATTTTTCTCTACAACCATACAGAATTATAAGGTGATTGCCTTATGATTAATTCTGTTAAATGTAGAATAATAAATTGAATACCTTATAAATCAATTTTGTTTTTATATGTAGCCAATTCATACCACAGTAAGTAGAAATACAATTTAACTCAGAGACATACCACTCATGCAGTCGACCAACCTCCCAACGTTAGAGTCCTTCTGTCTCCTAGAACTCACCCCCGAGATAAGATCACCTCCTAGAACAGATCAACCTCTAATCTGTACAAGAGCAGCTTATTTAAGCTATTGTTCCCCAAAGCATGTTTCTAATTCTGCGTCTAGAATCTGAGGATGCTTTTCTTCCTGTTTGCCTAGGCTTCCCAATTTAGGGATTCTTTAAAGCTGTTTTATGCTTTTCCTCAGCTTTTCCAGCTTTTCACCTCTTCCCAACTACTTTCCTCATCATTGGGGAAATTCAGATTTTTCCTCAAAAATCCAAATTCAAAAATTAATTTCTTTCAAGGCTTTTTTTGAAAGATTGTGGGGAAATATTTTCCTCATCCATCCTCATGGATTTAGCAAGTGATCTCATAAATCTCATTTTGGTCAGTCTGCACCACATTATTTTATTCATTTCCTCAATTAAATATTTAATTACATTCACAAAATATTTATCCTTTGGGGTCCACTCCCCTTAGGATTAAAGTTCAAATATCTAACTTTGAAATTCAATCACATGAATTAAAACATATTCCCCCTCTGAAAATAAACACCGTTCTCGGTGTTTTTATTCAACTACTAGAGTTTATTTTGCAAATAAAAATGGATATTTTTCCATCATTTCAGCTTCTCTTTCCCAGGTAGCTTCTTCAGCAGTAAAGTGCTTCCACTGCACCTTTACTCTTGCCACTGCTCGGTTCTCAATTCAATTTCTTCCCGCTCCAATATTTGAAGCAGTTCTGGTAGAAACTCCCTTTCTGGTTCAACCTGTACAACATTCCAATCAATTATGTGAGAAGCATCATGTACATATCTTTTTAACAATGCAACATGAAATACATCATGAACTCTAACATGGGGTGGTAAGGCCAGCTTGTAAGCCACTGGTCCCACCCTTTCTAATACTTCAAAGGGACCACAGTATCTAGGGGCCAATTTTGCACAACTCCCAACATAAAGGGTGCTCTTTTTGGGTTTAATACGCAAATATACATGCTCCCCAACTTTAAATTCTCTATGCACTCTTTTCTTATCTGCATAACTCTTCTGGCGATCTTGTGTTGTCTTGATGTTCTTTTGTATCTGTTTGAAAATTCCTTCCATTTCTTGTAAAGCATCCGGTCCCAACATTAGTTTATCTTCCTTTGGGCCGACTTTCTAGTTTTGAAGTAGCACGACACTTCCTTCCATACGTTACCCTCAAACAGACCATTTTTTGATGTGCTATTTGGTAGCTATTATTACAGGTAAATTCACCAATGCAAGTAATCTTCCACTCTTTGATATCTATCTATCCATCAACACACATTCTTTCCGTAGTGTCCTCCAAAATTTGATTAGTTCTTTCCACCACCCACTCACATTCGATAGTGGCAAAGGCTAAATTCTAATTTAGTGCCTTACACCTCCAAATAGCTCCTTTTCCAAAAGGTCGTAAACTTAGCATTCTATCGAAACGATCACCTTCGAACCCCATGGAGCTCATTACCCTCCTTCTGTGAACACATTCGCTACTCGTAGCTTCCCAAAGGTAGAGCCTTCGGCATTGGTATAAAGTGAGCAACTTTGGTTAGAGTGTCTACTACTACCATTACAGAATCATGCTGGTATTTGGTTTTGGGTAACCCTGTTATGAAATCCATGGAAACTGTGTCCCACTTCCATTCTGCAATGGGTAAAGGGTTTAGAAGGCCGGCAGGATGCTGATGTTCAACCTTGACTAGTTGACATTCCATGCATATACTTAAATATTCTGCTACATCTCTCTTCATTCCTGGCCATAACAACTTCTTTTTCAGGGCTGTTAGCATTTTCTGATATCCTGTATGTCCTGCATAAGGTTGTTTGTGGTACTCATCCAAAATTTCCCTTTTTAAGGACTCTACATTGGGAATATACAATCTATTTTTATAACAGATCATCCCTTTTTGGTTTTGAGTGCATTTCAAATTTTCTCCTCTATCTATATACCTACCTGCATGTTTCACAATTGGTCTGCTTGTTTTATTCAACAATTCTTCACATCGATCCTAGCACTACTTCTAACATTATTGATATTCTATGCTATCATCACAATGCACCAACAAACTTATCTATTTCCTCTAATACATACCATATATCCATATCAAATTCACTTAAAAAGGACATCCATCTGGCTTTTCTGGCATTCAAATCAGTTTGGGAAAAGAAATATTTGAGACTAATATAATCAGTCATCAATGTAAATTTTTTTCCAAGAAGATAGTGCCGCCACATTTTCAAAGCATGAATAACAACAACTAATTCTAAATCATAGGCACTATAATTCTGTTCATGTATCTTCAGTTTCCTAGATTCATAGGCAATAACTGAATTTTCCTGCAAAAGAACTCCTCCCAATCCTTCTCTACAGGCATCCGTACATACCACAAATTCTTTGTCAGGATCTGCAATCTTCAGTATAGGGGCTGTAGTAAGTTTCAGTTTTAATTGGTCAAAACTGTTTTGGCATTTTTCAGTCCATTCAAACTTGACACCTTTCCTTTGTAATGATGTGATGGGATGTGCTATGGCAGAAAACCTCTCTACAAATCTGCGATAATAGCCTGCAAGCCCCATGAATGATCTCACTGCTGAAACATCAACTGGTAGAGGCCATTATTTTATAGCCTTTATCTTTTCAGGGTCAACAGCAAGGCCTTGTTCAGAAATAATATGACCCAAGTATTGGATCTTATCTTTATAAAACTCACATTTGCTAAACTTGGCATATAGCTGATTTTCCTTTAGAGTTTGCAATACTATCCTCAGGTGTTCTTTATGTTCCTCCTCACTTTTTGAGTAAACCAAGATATCATCTATGAACACAAGGACAAATTTATCCAAGTACTTGTTTAACACACTGTTCATTAGGCACATAAATGTGGCAGGGGCATTTGTCAAACAAAAAGGTAGGACTACAAATTCGTAGTGACCATACCTGGTTCGAAAGGTTGTTTTGTTGATGTCTTATTCTTTAATTCTAAGCTGGTGATAACCAGTTCTTAAGTCAATTTTCGAAAATACTGAAGCTCCTCTCACCTAATCAAAAAGATCATCAATTCTAGGCAAAGGGTATCTATTTTTAATGGTCAACTTATTCAGTTGAAGATAATCAATGAACATCCTAAAAGTTCCATCTTTCTTTTTCACGAACAGCACCGGTGCTCCCCAAGGAGACACACTCGGTCTGATATACCCTTTATCTAACAGTTCTTGTAATTTCATTTTCAGTTCCATAATTTCAGGAGGAATCATTCGATAAGGCGCTCGGGAGACAGGTGTTGCTCCTGGCACTAGATTGATTGAGAAATCAATCTCTCTTTTGGGGGGAAGATGAGGGATTTCCTTTGGAAAAAATTCCTTGAATTCTCTTATTACTGGTACAGCATCCAATAATTCCTCTTCAGTTTTATGTTCTGTTTCTTCCACATGCACTGCATAAACTTGGTGTCCTTTTCTAGTTGTTCTTTTTAATTGCAATGCTAAAATTTGTCTTACAGAAATAAGTTTTTGTTTCCCTTTGAGAATAAGAGGTTTCCCTTCCTCATCTACACAATGCAAAGTCTTATCCCAGCAGTTCATCAAGGCTTTCCTCTTTTCCGGCCAGTCCATTCCTATCAGTAGATCATATGACCCTAAGGGCAGAATGTTCAAATTTACTTCTGTTTGAAACTCATTTAATTTTATTACTGTTCTGGGCAGTTTATGTGTTACCTTTCTCTTAGTTCCAGTGCCCAGCTGTACCAACCATGACTGTTGAAATTTTTCAGTTCTTAAGTTACATTTTTCTACAATCTTTGGACTAATGTAACTCAAAGAAGCACCTGGATCAATCAGAACAGTAAAAGATAGGTCAGAAATATTACCCTCCATTTCCACCATGGTTGCTTGATGTTCTGCTTGCTGATTTTCTAGGGCTGCACTGATAGTTGGTATATTTCTAGCTATATCATTTACTGTTGTCGCTTCTCGATTTCTCATGAGCATATGAATGTTTTGATGAGGGCAGTCCCTCAAAAGATGGGGTTCTCCACAGCCCCAACATTTCAAGGTCTCCTTCATTCTGACTATCCCCTCCTTTTTACTGTCTCCATCTATTTGTTTTGAAGCCACTTGGGACTAAGCAGTTTGACTTTCTTTGGGTTTATTAAACTTTTTCCGCTGATGATCTCTGCCAAAATTCTCCGAATAGGCTGGTTTCTATTTCCTCCCTTTGAACTCATTCTTATTTACCCAATTTTTCCCTTGTTCAGTTTTTCCTTTGAACTGTTGGTAACATAATCTGGCTTTTCTAACAGCTTCGTCCATTATTTTTGGGTTGTCAAACTCAATTTTATCTTTCTATACAGCAGGCAAAAAATTCAGAAACCTCTATACGTTTTCCTTTTCTTCCCTTATGTAGGGTACATATCGCAGTAGATTGGTAAATTTAGTAACAAACTCATCGATAGTGAGCTGTCCCAATCTAACCTCATGAAATTCCTTTGCTTTGTCATCATAGTAACGCTCATTGAAGTAGCGATTCTTGAATTTAACCTGGAAATCCTATCAAGTAACTGTCTTTTCATCAATGGCATGCACCATCTTTGTCTCCTCCCACCGCAAGGTAGCCTTACCTTCTAGCTGTTAGACAGCTAAACTGGCCTTCAGATTGCTTTCATATTCATAAACCTGGAAATACTTAATCATATTCAGCAACCAGGCTGCAGCATCTTCCTCCTTCTCCCCATCATAGGAGGGAGGTTTGATTTTCTGGAATTCCCCTTGTAATTCCTTTTTCTACTTATTCTGATGCCTAATGGCATCTTCCTCATCATATTCATCAGTTTTTCGCTTTCCAGAACCTTCGCCTTCCTGGCTATTCCGTGAAGTTAATTCCCTGATGAGCTTTTCCTGCTCCTCATTAGCTAATGACAATATATCATTCTGGCTTTTTATCTCAGCCAATTCTTGTTGCAATTCCCACAACATAGCCATCATGGCCGCATTGGGATCTGGTGCATTTTCCTCATCACGCAGATAGACATAAATTTCGCCACCTTCTTCCATTCTAGCACCCCACTGTACACTACATAGCACAGGTCAGTGAAAAGAAAACAAAATTTTTTGTCACAGCAATAAATTTATACAGTGAGTACACAGCATCAGTGAGCACAATGTCACTAGCCTAGTTTTATAACTTGGGCTCTGATACCATTTGTCACACCTCCCAATTTCACAATTTTTATTTTTTTTTCTCTCCAAGCAATTCAGGCTTTTAAGCATAGGTTTATCATGAAATCCTAATTCTCTAACCATGATTCTTTCATCATAACATCATAACTCCAATAAACTCTCTATTAACTTCCTCTTGTCTTATGTTATTCTAACTCCAAGTATGGAGGAAATTTATATGATTTTATTTTCTATAAAGGTCTCATATATCATCTAGAATTAACCTTTGCTTGGATGTCACATATATCACTTATAATTAACCTATAATTAACCTTAAGGTCCCTTCGCATGCATTATATACGATGGTTGTGAATGGGTTATGCCTACGAGCATTCTCGACCCTTTTCAACTATACATAGCCACGACTTTTCCATCACGTATCTGTATAGACCTTGGGTATTGATTTTTGATAGAATTCAATGTACATATTATTATGAGACTGACTCTTCTATGCGTTTGGTGGTCAGATGAGGTGCAATTCATAATTAATATTCACATCTGCATTGATATGATAACATATCATTGTACATGAGATTTCTAATCAAATTTTAGATATGCACTTGTTTTCTTGATCGATCTACACGTAAAGCGTGTAATCCCATTCAATTCGAGTTTCTGTGTTCGTGGCTGCGGGGTAAACCTTCTCCACGTCAGATGTTATGATAAGTATGGTGGCGTTGTATGGTTTATATTGGTCTCCGTCCCCTTCGTTCGTTCACGTGGTGGATCCACGTCGATGTGGTTTACTCAGCTTACTCGGCTTACATAACTCTCTTCTGTATGCGAACAGGACGCCTTGAATTTATTTCGGATCTGAACACCATTAATGTTATACGACAGTTTTAATTTCACTCGCCAACCCCTCGATTTGTGGCTTGGCTCTTATGATTTCGCCAAGTGGAAGATGGCGATCCTTTCATATTAGGGTTTCTGGGTCTGTTGAAGAATTATATAGGCCTTTGATTTTTTGTGGAGACAATTTTCCGCGTTCATCATTTGTTTGTGTATCTCTTCGTCTGCAAGGTTCTTACTCTTCAGAGGGTTTAATGTCCGTAGTTCACGAAGAAGAGTTCTGGCGTGCCTACTCCACTACGGCAATACCAGGTAATTGTTTATGCATTCGTTTTTCTCCATCTTATGATTTAAAGATCAAGGTCGTTGCTCATAATAGGTCATACCTCTGTTTTGAGGTGCGGATGTTCATAAGATGAATGCGTTTCGTTTTGGGATTTTGGGTTATACCCTCTGTGCAAAATTTTCGTTGTATTCCCTTTCCGGTTTATTTTCGACCATACTCCTCTGTCGATTCCATGGAATGATAACTAATTTATGTTGTTAATGCTGTGTAGCATCCCAATTTACGTGCTTCGCTTCACTTCAGGGAAACGACTGCCATTCATTTGGTCGTTATGAGGTTGGTTTCTCATCCTGTCTATACATACACATTTAATTCCTTCTTTTATTATTCTATAGAGTTTCAAGTTAATCCCTACTCTGTTTATAATTTTCGATTTCAGAGGCTCGTAGGACCCGAGATTTTTGTTTGACAGGTAACGCCTCGTTTTTTTTAGCAGTTTCTCCGTTCGATCGTTTTCCAACGATGGCGCTATTTACTAATTCCCATCTTGGCTTGATTTTTCCACAGGTAATCGAAGATCTCTTCATATGCGTATGAAAGCAGTCATGAGACCTTCCAAAGTTCTGAATGTTAACCTCGTCTTCCTTGACGTTTCAGGTCGGTATGCCTATGGGAATACTATCCCCCTCTCATTGAGTTGTTTCGTCGGACGTAGAATCGTTGCTCTCTTATGATTTTACACAGTGTTCGTTGAGGAACGAGACTCTATCAGAGTCACATTGTTAATATGTTTCGTTCCTATGTGGCGCTCTTTTAAATTTGTTTTTATTGGAATAAGGGTTTCAATTCTCAGACCCTAGCCTGATAGGCTCAGCATGTATTGTGACTTTTTGGATATACATATATATATATATATTACCTATTTTCTTATGTTGAATTTGCTATAACGATGCTACAGTGTAACTTTCTATGAACGGTCTCCTGCTTCCTCGCATGGAGTGAGTCGTGTATACGATTCAATACAATGGAATTTATCTTTGTTTAGTTTTCTTGTCATAACAGTGAGTGTATATTATGTAGTTCTCTGTAGCACTAATGTTGTTCAATGTGTACCAGATTCCTCAGTTACTTCTCTCAGAACTTTTGGGAAGTCATATTTAATTTTAACTTTTCTTCTGATGTATTTTGTTCATTAATTTCTGTAGCTAGATATCTCTACACTTGTACCAGTATCATAGCTAACAGTCTCCCTCTGTTCATGTTTACAATGAAATAATTTACAAATGTCTGTCTATGCATATAAATGGCATGCATGGATTTGTGAGTCCATTCTCATTTAGACACATATAATTAATATGTATGAAGTACCAGGACTAATATTCTTCTTATTTCCCAGGTTATATATTTCTAGTCGAATCTTCTTTTCATTTTCTTATAGCTAATTACAGCTCTTGCCTACATAGATATCTGGTTGTAGGTATTTTTGTAAAGATGGTCATGTTTTTTGGATTCATTCCCTTGCTATTAAGTTCTTGTTACAACACTAAGGTTTAACTATTCTTCCATTTTCTCTTGGTCAAGGGAAATAGTAGTTACATTAACTGTTAATGTGTATACTGTTGAAAATAATTCAACTCTCTGCTCTTTACTTCATAACTATCAAATAATTAATTCTGCACTCTATGTATTTACTTTCTATGCTATAATATTAGAGTGGTTTCATAAGATAACTATCTATGTTCAATCTTTTGTAAAATATTAGTCTCTTTCCTCTGCTATAGTATGTGTTGCTTACATGCAATTTTCTTTACCATTAAATTTCTCATTACATGTAAATGGTATGTTGTCCCTGAGGTCAGTTTATAGAGTCTCTCCTTCTATTCTTTCATGCACAGTGTAAGTTTCAATTCATTTCCTACTATTTTCCAATATAATACAGGAAGTTCAAATTCTCTCTCATGTATGTATATATTAGAATCATGCTAGGAAACAGAAGCAGATTAAAGCTAATTCACAAATTTTTCCTATGAAGAAATAAGTATCCTCAGATTTAAACCAACCTTGGTTTAGACTTTCTGTTGGATTCTACTTTACAGGATTTTTCTCTACAACCATACAGAATTATCAGGTGACTGCCTTATGATTAATTCTGTTAAATGTAGAATAATAAATTGAATACCTTATAAATCAATTTTTTTTTTATATGTAGCCAATTCATACCACAGTAAGTTGAAATACAATTTAACTCAGAGACATACCACTCATGCAGTCGACCAACCTCCCAACCTTAGAGTCCTTCTGTCTCCAAGAACTCACCCCCGAGCTAAGATCACCTCCTAGAACAGATCAACCTCTAATCTGTACAAGAGCAGCTTATTTAAGCTATTGTTCCCCAAAGCATGTTTCTAATTCTGCGTCCAGAATCTCAGGATGCTTTTCTTCCTGTTTGCCTAGGCTTCCCAATTTAGGGATTCTTTAAAGCTGTTTTATGCTTTTCCTCAGCTTTTCCATCTTTTTACCTCTTCCCAACTACTTTCCTCATCATTGGGGAAATTCAGATTTTTCCTCAAAAATCCAAATTTAAAAATTAATTTCTTTCAAGGCTTTTTTTGAAAGATTGTGGGGAAATATTTGCCTCATCCATCCTCATGGATTTAGCAAGTGATCTCATGAATCTCATTTTGGTCAATCTGCACCACATTATTTTATTCATTTCCTCAATTAAATATTTAATTACATTCACAAAATATTTATCCTTTTGGGTCCACTCCCCTTAGGATTAAAGTTCAAATATCTAACTTTGAAATTCAATCACATGAATTGGGGGTGTTACAATGGATTCCCTATTTTCATGAGAAAATTCTAGGGTAATTAGGACCCTACGAACAAGGAAATTCTTGGGTAATCATTATGCAATACATCGTGTCTATTCCTCTAACTCCATGCACCACCTGTACAATTTTATGATTATACAACCGATATTACACTTCCCTTGAACTCGAATCTGAATTCTGTATTCCTAAGAATTGACATGCATGAGTTATTTTTGATTGAATTATCATTTATTTTTTTGATCACTGTATGTCAAATAAATATGATTTAATTCACTTTACCTCTAACTAGTTCCTCCATTAGTTAGAACTAGCTAAATTGATTTCAACTCAAATAAATTAAGCTAATTAATTACAACTCAGAATAAACTCACTTAGGGCTCCTAAAAAGTAAAATACACTCTACATTCCTCTAGTTTGACTCTCAACTCGAATTAAATAAACTAAAAAAGTCTTCCTAACTTAGTTAACTTGTAAAATATGTCATGTGATGTGGAATTACAATTTACTTATAATTTAATTAAGGGAAAATTAAATTAGAAGCCTTTTCTTATTTCAATTTTTAATAGCTACCATTGCTTCCTATGGAGCAAAGACTGATCCACGTGTATATTGGTCACCACCTCAATATTCCACTTGGAATCCCAACATTGTTTCTTTCAGTTTCCTTAATTTTAGGAAAATTTACTATTTTTGAATGTTTTTGGGATCCTAATCTTCCAGAGCCATTTTGAGGCCATAAACAACTTTTTTTTGTTGGAAAAAGGGTAATATTTTGGATTGTGGTGGGGTTATTTATTCAAAATACAAATTACTTGAATAGATATTTGTAATGATGTATCCTATGTGTCAAATAGAGATTTTATGGAAATGTTACGACCCCAGGGGGTTGATTTACCACCTAACCCCAACAAGGCCCACAAAATTTTGGTGCTTCATCTCCTAGAGTTAGTTTTTAGGATTTTTTTGGGTTTTCTATTGTTTCTCAATAACAAAAAGGCATTTGAGCCTCATTGTAAAAAAAATAGAAGGTTTTTAGCCATGATATCTCTTCTTTGAGATAAGCTACCATAAGGTGAGCTAGATTATTTCCATTTTTTATATGAACAATTTTCATTATTTGTTATTAATGAATTCAAGTTTAGTCTTCATTGTAGCTCTATGTTTATGTTTAGATTTGTATTTCATTTCGTTCCTGCATAAATATGGATTAATTACACACAAAACTCCATTACTAGAGAGTGTTCACTTTACCTCTATTTGGAAATTTTTTGTTAATAAAAACCACCTTCACATAGAATGTAAGAGTTTCAGAATTCATTGATAGAATTCCTAGTGAGGACACCATAATTAGAATTAGTTACTTCAAGTACCAACTTGTAAATTAAGGAGAAAGGAATTAACAATGTGACCATAAAGCTTTAGGTCCTTAATTAAAAATAACATACTGTGTAAATTAACATCACCATTCACAACAATTTAAGAAAATTGTGGAGCACTAATCATAAGTAATGATTTATATTGAATTGATATCACATAAATTTAGTATGATATTTATATTAAAAATAGTTTGTAATTGATTGTTAACTAGTTGACATGATTTTGGATGGTTAGAGACATATTTTTTATTATATTAGGTAATGGCGACCATTGTGTCCTCCTTTCCCAACATTTCTTTCCTTTTCAAAATCATGACCTGGCCCATAGATATACATCGCCCCACTTAATAATAATCACCACATTGTCTGTATCATTCCATTAATTCATGTCTAGATATATAGCTATATTTGAGAAAAACATGATTCTAAATACCTCATTACTTCTCAAATAATGGATGGGTATACTAAGTCTTGAGCAAAGTCATTATCACATAAGATAAATAATATAAGTGATAGGTAACCTCATTAAATTCATTGAATTGAATTGTATCATTGAATAACTCAGTTGGAGACCTCTAAGTAATTACTTGAGAAAATCTTCAATTACTTCAGTAAATCTATGAAATTTTTTTGTTGAATGACTACTATAAGGACTAGGATTTCTGAATAGAACCCTTTTGAAGCCTTGATTATTCCTTAATGGAATCTACATAAAACATTGAACTAATGAAACCATCCTAGTAATTGTATAACTAGGTTTAGTAATGATCTAATTTTGGTTACCTGTTATATAATTAAAATTAAAGTTTTTGTAATTAAGGTTAAGGTTTTCATAATTAAAGTTATGGTTTAACGTTCAATCTCCATTTTCTATAATAACTCTTTGGATTTATTTGAAAACATTATTATGAAAATCACATAAATTGTGATTATTTAATTTCATACTAGATATGATTGAATTTATAGTTGTGTTATTATTATTTAATTTGTATATTATAGTAAGAGTGATTTCATTAACACTTGCAAATGAACATTTTCATTTTATGACAATAACAAAATTGAAAAAATATATTCATTTCAATATAATGAAAATTATTTATACTAATTTTGAGAATATACATTTATTTGTATACACACAATAGTATAGTTTAGTGGTTAATTATTAATAATCATTTTAAAAAATAAAAAATTCGAAAAGAAAAAAACAAAAAAAAACAAAACAAAAAAGACTTAAAACAATAAGGCTAATAATAACAACAAATCATAATATGATTAACTAAGAAACGTTTTAAGATATATAAATTATTATAAAAATAAATTTGAAAAACATTTAATTTAGATATTTTTATGATTAAAGTGTAACATTTAATATTAAAATTTAGCAATACTAATATTGATATTAATATAAATGTCAAATTTAACAACAACATGAGTGTGATGATACACAATTGTAAATATAATGCTATACCTATTGATATGAATAGGTATTAATGTCAAATATATTATTTCAAATCATCATGCACTTTTCTCCATTATAATGTTGTTTAAAAAATATATATTTCTAAAGCACAATTTTTTCTCTTGTCATTTAATATTAAAATTATCTTAATAATTCAAACCAAGGAACAAAGGAGAAGAAAGGATATGGAGGAGAACTGAAGGGTAGAAAACCAATAACTAAGAACCTTTCTATACTTTATTTGTATTTTTGTTATTTAATTATTTTTTATTATTAGTATTTATTCATTTATCATCTATATTATTATTATTATTTATTTAATATTATTATTATTTTATTTTTATTTATTTATTTTATTTTTAATTATATATATATATATTCTATTTTTTTTAATTTTTTAAAATTTTTATTTATTTATTAATTAATTTATAATTTATTACTATTATTATTATTATTATTATATTTATTTTTATTTTATTTATTTATTTATATTATTATTATTATTTTTTCTTTATTTATTTATATTTATTTGATTTCATTTATTATTAAATAAACTATTAATTTTTCTTTGTATTTTCTTATTCTAGTGAAACTAGCCGTTATTCCACAATGGCTAGTTGGAGTTTCCTTTCTATTTAAACTGGGTCCTAGATCAGATTTCTCATCTTGTCCTGATGATGAACCACACTGGCTGGTTCGAAACGCGTCGACAAAATTTGCTTGAATGTGATTTTCACCAAAAGATTTTATACACAATATTTATTGTGTTAATGACATTAAGCATGTCTCATACATATTAGCATTAAATATTAAATTTAACATTAAACATGACTTATAAACACATTTACCAATATTTAAAATTTATGTTAAGCGTTATTTATTGTAAATATAAAATAATGTTAAATGGGCATACAATCTTCTAATTAAAAATCAAAATATCATTTTGTCAAGCAACAAAGATAGGGATTGTATTTTTGCGATTAAAAACCAGCATCAAAATTTTACATTAAAAAACAAATGTCTTAATGTTGTGGCGCAAAAGAAATGAAGTTAAACTACTATAAAAACAAATTGTAGGAAAATGTTATGGAAAAAACCAATATGACATAGCGACAAACAAATCAACATCACCAATATCACAAAAAGAAATTCATTGCAATATTAAATTGTAGAAGTAAAATCATAAGTGGTTGTGCAATTTAAATGACATGAAAATGGAATGTGACATTATAGAAAAACAGTCTAATGTGTCTGCATAAAAAAATTATGAAAACTATTATCAAGATAAATTCTTTGAAAATGCATCTAAAATAGCTATCATAACATTATGAAAATGAATTAATGTGACAAACAAGCCAACCTCACATTGTGACAAACATGTTCTGACATTATAATGGTACAAAAATTTATCCAACATTCTAATTTGACTAACATTGTTGTGATGTTACATTAGATTTCAATTATCCACCATTGTAATGAAATATTACAAAATTCATTGAGGACATTGACTAATGTAGTTTACTATTTTTTATTATGCCCAGATATGTTTGTCTATGTCTAACAATCAACACTCTTCAATTTCTGTCAAATATAATATTAATTTCCAATCATAGTCAACCATATTAATCACACGAAGTCAAATTTTAGAGTGAAAGTTGGTTAACCTTATGTTTACCATATTTAACAATAGTCAAGCTTGTCCACTGATAGTCATCCTTAGTTAATGTAACTCAACCATGATGAAATCTTAGCTAAACTGAGAGGGGGTTTGAACCAATTTAGTACATTCATAGACATTGAAAACTCTTTTCAGTGAACTCAATTACACCTTCAGTTCATAAGCAGCTTAATACATAATGAATCAACAAACTTAATTTGTGTAGAGAAAGTAATTAAGAAGATTAAAACATCACATAAACAAATAATCATCAAGCACATAGACAATAGATATAAGTGGAAACCCATATGGGAGAAAACCACATATTATTATTTTTGTGATGCAAAGGAAAGCTCCAAATCCCTCTCACCACTGATTCTCTGTAGGCTCCAACCTACAGGAGTCTAGTACCTCAAATTCTGCAAGCTACAACTTGCAAGGAAGCTCCAAATCCCATCTACTTTCCGCAAGCTACAACTCACATGAGGCTCCTACCTCAACTAACTCCAACTGGACATCTATCAAGCTACAACTTGAAATAGAAGCACCAACTCCCATGTATTTTTCTGCATGCTACAACCCACAGGAGGCTGTACCTTAACTAGCTCCAACTAAACACCTATCAAGCTACAAATTGATATGGAAGCACCAACTCCCTTACACTACACTAAAATCCTATGCTAATTTACCTCGATATCATCTCTGTTTTACTCCTTCTTCACTGTTTCATTTTCATCCTTCATATCTGCTGCATATCAACTCCTGATATGCACAACATCTCTATCATTCCTCTCAAATTATTTGACTCTCCAACCTTGTGCAACTTTCTTATATTCTTCTTCTCTCTTCCATTCTGCAGTTTTCTAACAATATTAAACTCTCTTCAATTCTGCTGCGCTCTCTCTCTCTCTCTCTCTCTCTCTCTCTCTCTCTCTCTCTCTATTTTCGTTGTATTCCTTTTCCGATTTATTTTCGACCATACTCCTCTGTCGATTCCATGCAATGATAACTAATTTATGTTGTTAATGCTGTGTAGCATCCCAATTTACGTGCTTCGCTTCACTTCAGGTGAACGACTGCCATTCATTCGGTCATTATGAGGTTGGTTTTTCGTCCTGTCTATACATACACGTTTAATTCCTTCTTTTATTATTCTATAGAGTTTCAAGCTAATCCCTACTCTGTTTATAATTTTCGATTTCAGAGGCTCGTAGGACCCGAGATTTTTGTTTCACAGGTAATGCCTCGTTTTCTTTGAGCAGTTTCTCCGTTCGATCGTTTTCCAACGATGGCACTATTTACTAATTCCCATCTTGGCTTGATGTTTCCAGAGGTAATCGAAGATCTCTTCATATGCGTATGAAGGCAGTCATGAGACCTTCCAAAGTTATGGATGTTAACCTCGTCTTCCTTGACGTTTCAGGTCGGTATGCCTATGGGAATACTATCCTCCTCTCGTTGATTTGTTTCGTCGGACGTAGAATCGTTGCTCTTTTATGATTTTACACAGTGTTCGTTGAGGAACGAGACTCTCTCAGAGTCACATTTTTAATATGTTTCATTCCTATGTGGCGCTCTTTTAAATTTGTTTTTATTGGAATAAGGGTTTCAATTCTCAGACCGTAGCCTGAAAGGCTCAGCATGTATTGTGACTTTTTGGATATACATATATATATATATATATATATTCCCTATTTTCTTATGTTTAATTTGCTATAATGACGCTACAGTGTAACTTTCTATGAACTATCTCCTGCTTCCTCGCATGGAGTTTGTCGTGTATACGATTCAATACAATGGAATTTATCTTTGTTTAGTTTACTTGTCATAACAGTGAGTGTATATTATGTAGTTCTTTGTAGCACTAATGTTGTTCAATGTGTACCAGATTCCTCAGTTACTTCTCTCAGAACTTCTGGGAAGTCATATTTAATTTTAACTTTTCTTCTGATGTATTTTGTTCATTAGTTTCTGTAGCTAGATATCTCTACACTTGTACCAGTATCATAGCTAACAGTCTCCCTCTATTCATTTTTACACTGAAATAATTTACAAATGTTTGTCTATGCATATAAATGGCATGCATGGATTTGTGAGTCCATTCTCATTTATACACATATAATTAATATGTATGAAGTACCAGGACTAATATTCTTCTTATTTCCCAGGTTATATATTTCTAGTCGAATCTTATTTTCATTTTCTTATAGCTAATTACAGCTCTTGCCTACATAGATATCTGGTTGTAGGTATTTCTGTAAAGCTGGTCATGTTTTTGGGATTCATTCCCTTTCTATTAAGTTCTTGTTACAGCACTAAGGTTTTACTATTCTTCCATTTGCTCTCGGTCAAGGGAAATAGTAGTTACATTAACTGTTAATGTGTATACTGTTGAAAATAATTCAATTCTCTGCTCTTTACTTCATAATTATTAAATAATTAATTCTGCACTCTATGTATTTACTTTCTATGCTATAATATTAGAGTGGTTTCATAAGATAACTGTCTATGTTCAATCTTTTGTAAAATATTAGTCTCTTTCCTCTGCTATAGTATGTGTTGCTTACATGCAATTTTCTTTACCATTAAATTTATGATTACATGTAAATGGTATGCTGTCCCTGAGGTCAGTTTATAGAGTCTCTCCTTCTATTCTTTGATGCACAGTGTAAGTTTCAATTCATTTCCTACTATTTTCCAATATAATACAGGAAGTTCAAATTCTCTCTCATGTATGTATATATTAGAATCATGCTAGGAAACAGAAGCAGATTAAAGCTAATTCACAAATTTTTCCTATGAAGAAATAAGTATCCTCAGATTTAAACCAACCTTGGTTTAGACTTTATGTTGGATTCTACTTTACAGGATTTTTCTCTACAACCATACAGAATTATGAGGTGACTGCCTTATGATTAATTCCGTTAAATGTAGAATAATAAATTGAATACCTTATAAATCAATTTTGTTTTTATATGTAGCCAATTCATACCAAAGTAAGTAGAAATACAATTTAACTCAGAGACATACCACTCATGCAGTCGACCAACCTCCCAACCTTAGATTCCTTCTGTCTCCCAGAACCCACGCCCGAGCTAAGATCAACTCCTCGAATAGATCAACCTCTAATCTGTACAAGAGCAGCTTATTTAAGCTATTGTTCCCCAAAGCATGTTTCTAATTCTGCGTCCAGAATCTCAGGATGCTTTTCTTCCTGTTTGCCTAGGCTTCGCAATTTAGGGATTCTTTAAAGCTGTTTTATTCTTTTCCTCAGCTTTTCCATCTTTTTACCTCTTCCCAACTACTTTCCTCATCATTGGGGAAATTCATATATTTCCTCAAAAATCCAAATTTAAAAATTAATTTCTTTCAAGGCTTTTTTTGAAAGATTGTGGGGAAATATTTGCCTCATCCGTCGTCATGGATTTAGCAAGTTATCTCATAAATCTCATGTTTGTCAATCCGCACCACATTATTTTATTCATTTCCTCAATTAAATATTTAATTACATTCACAAAATATTTATCCTTTGGGGTCCACTCCCCTTAGGATTAAAGTTCAAATATCTAACTTTGAAATTCAATCACAAGAATTGGGGGTGTTACAATGGATTCCCTATTTTCTTGAGAAAATTCTTGGGTAATTAGGACCCTACGAACAAGTAAATTCTTGAGTAATCATTATGAAATACATTGTGTCTCTTCCTCTGACTCCATGCACCACCTGTACAATTATACAACCGATATTACACTTCCCTTGAACTCGAATCTCAATTCTGTATTCCTAAGAATTGACATGCATGAGTTATTTTTGAGTGAATTATCATTAATTTGTTTGATCACTGTACGTCCAATAAATATGATTTAATTCACTTTACCTCTAACTAGTTCCTCCATTAGTTAGAACTAGCTAAACTGATTTCAACTCAAATAAATTAAGCTAATTAATTACAACTCAAAATAAACTCACTTAGGGCTCCTAAAAAGTAAAATACACTCTACATTCCTCTAGTTTTTTTCTCAACTCGAATTAAATAAACAAAAAAATTCTTCCTAACTTAGTTAACTTGTAAAATATGCCATGTCATGTGGAATTACAATTTACTTATAATTTAATTAAGGGAAAATTAAATTAGAAGCCTTTTCTTATTTCAATTTTTAATAGCTACCATTGCTTCCTATCGAGCAAAGACTGATCCACGTGTATATTGGTCACCACCTCAATATTCCACTTGGAATCCCAACATTGTTTCTTTAAGTTTCCTTAATTGTAGGAAAATTTACTATTTTTGAATTTTTTTGGGATCTTAATCTTCCAGAGCCATTTTGAGGCCATAAACAACTATTTTTTTTGGAAAAGGGGTAATATTTTAGATTGTGGTGGGGTTATTTATTCAAAATACAAATTCCTTGAATAGATCTTTGTAATGATGTATCCTATGTGTCAAATAGAGATTTTATGGAAATGTTACGACCCCGGGGGGTTGATTTACCACCTAACCCCAACAAGGCCCACAAAATTTTGGTGCTTCATCTCCTAGAGTTAGTTTTTAGTATTTTTTGGGTTTTCTATTGTTTCTCAATAACACAAAGGCATTTGAGCCTCATTGTAAAAAAAATAGAAGGTTTGTAGCCATGATATCTCTTCTTTGAGATAAGCTACCATAAGGTGAGCTAGATTATTTCCATTTTTTATATGAACAATTTTCATTATTTGTTATTAATGAATTCAAGTTTAGTCTTCATTGTAGCTCTATGTTTATGTTTAGATTTGTATTTCATTTCGTTCCTGCATAAATATGGATTAATTACACACAAAACTCCATTACTAGAGAGTGTTCACTTTACCTCTATTTGGAAATTTTTTGTTAATAAAAACCACCTTGACATAGAATGTAAGAGTTTCATAATTCATTGATAGAATTCCTAGTGAGGACACCATAGTTAGAATTAGTTTCTTCAAGTACCAACTTGTAAATTAAGGAGAAAGGAATTAACAATGTGACCATAAAGCTTTAGGTCCTTAATTAAAAATAACATTCTGTGTAAATTAACATCACCATTCACAACAATTTAAGAAAATTGTGGAGCACTAATCATAAGTAATGATTTATATTGAATTGATATCACATAAATTTAGTATGATATTTATATTAAAAATAGTTTGTAATTGATTGTTAACTAGTTGACATGATTTTGGATGGTTAGAGACATATTTTTTATTATATTAGGTAATGGCGACCATTGTGTCCTCCTTTCCCAACATTTCTTTCCTTTTCAAAATCATGACCTGGCCCATAGATATACATCGCCCCACTGAATAATAATCACCACATTGTCTATATCATTCCATTAATTCATGTCTAGATATATAGCTATATTTGAGAAAAACATGATTCTAAATACCTCATTACTTCTCAAATAATGGATGGGTATACTAAGTCTTGAGCAAAGTCATTATCACATAAGATAAATAATATAAGTGATAGGTAACCTCATTAAATTCATTGAATTGAATTGTATCATTGAATAACTCAGTTGAATAAATTGTGTATAAAATTTTTCAGTGAAAATCACATTCAAGCAGATTTTTTCGATGCGTTTTGAACCAGCCAGTGTGGTTCATCATCAGGACAAGATGAGAAATCTGATTTAGGACCCAGTTTAAATTGAAATGAAACTCCAACTAACTATTGTAAAATAACGGCTAGTTTGACTGCAATAAAAAAATACAAAGAAAAATTAATAGTTTATTTAATAATAAATAAAATAAAATAAAAATAAATAAACAAAATAAAAATAAAAAGAATAATAATAATAATTTTTTTATATTATAAATTAATTAAAAATAAATAGATAATTAATATATATATATATATATATATATATATAAAATAAACATTAAAAACAAAATAAATAAAAATAAATAAATAAATGAATAAAAATAAAATAAAATAATATTAAATAAATAGTAATAATATAAATGAAAAATCAATAAATCAATAAATGAATAAATACAAATAATAAAAAATAATTAAATAACAAAAAGAAAAATAAAAATAAAGTACAGAAAGGGAGGAAGAAACCAAGGAACAAAGGAGAAGAAAGAATACGAAGGAGAACTGAAGGGAAGAAAACCAATAACTAAGAACCTTTCTATACTTTATTTTTATTTTTGTTATTTAATTATTTTTTATTATTAGTATTTATTCATTTATCATCTATATTATTATTATTATTTATTTAATATTATTTTATTTTATTTTTATTTATTTATTTATTTATTTTATTTTTGATTATATATATATATATATATATTCTATTTTTTTAATTTTTTATTTATTTATTTATTAATCAATTAATTTATAATTTATTATTATTATTTTTATTATTATTATATTTATTTTTTATTTTATTTTTATTTTATTTATTTATTTATATTATTATTATTATTATTGTTTCTTTATTTATTTATTTTTATTTGATTTCATTTATTATTAAATAAACTATTAATTTTTCTTTGTATTTTCTTATTCTAGTGAAACTAGCCGTTATTCCACAACGACTAGTTGGAGTTTCCTTTCTATTTAAACTGGGTCCTAGATCAGATTTCTCATCTTGTCCTGATGATGAACCACACTGGCTGGTTCGAAACGCGTCGACAAAATCTGCTTGAATGTGATTTTCACCAAAATATTTTATACACAATATTTATTGTGTTAATGACACTAAGCATGTCTCATACATATTAGCATTAAATATTAACTTTAACATTAAACATGACTTATAAACACATTTACCACTATTTAAAATTTATGTTAAGCGTTATTTATTGTAAATATAACATAATGTTAAATGGGCATACAATCTTCTAATTAAAAATCAAAATATCATTTTGTCAAGCAACAAAGATAGGGATTGTATTTTACATTAAAAAACAAATGTCTTAATGTTGTGGTGCAAAAGGAATGAAGTTAAACTACTATAAAAACAAATTGTAGGAAAATGTTATGGAAAAAACCAATATGACATAGCGAAAAACAAATCAACATCACCAATATCACAAAAAAAAATTCATTGCAATATTAAATTGCAGAAGTAAAATCGTAAGTGGTTGTGCAATTTAAATGACATGAACATGGAATGTGACATTATAGAAAAACAATCTAATGTGTCTGCATAAAAAAATTATGTAAACTATTCTCAAGATAAATTCTTTGAAAATGCATCTAAAATAGCTATCACAACATTATGAAAATGAATTAATGTGACAAACAAGCCAACCTCACATTGTGACAAACATGTTCTGACATTATAATGGTACAAAAATTTATCCAACATTCTAATTTGACAAACATTGTTGTGATGTTACATTATATTTCAATTATCCACCATTGTAATGAAATATTACAAAATTCATTGAGGACATTGACTAATGTAGTTTACTATTTTTTATTATGCCCACATATGTTTGTTTATGTCTAACAATCAACACTCTTCAATTTCTGTCAAATATAATATTAATTTCCAATCATAGTCAACCATATTAATCACACAAAGTCAAATTTTAGAGTGAAAGTTGGTCAACCTTATGTTTACCATATTTACAAATAGTCAAGCTTGTCCATTGATAGTCATCCTTAGTTAATGTAACTCAACCATGATGAAATCTTAGCTAAACTGAGAGGGGGTTTGAGCCAGTTTAGTACATTCATAGACATTGAAAACTCTTTTCAGTGAACTCAATTACACCTTCAGTTCATAAGCAGCTTAATACATAATGAATCAACAAACTTAATTTGTGTAGAGAAAGTAATTAAGAAGATTAAAACATCACATAAACAAATAATCATCAAGCACATAGACAATAGATATAAGTGGAAACCCATATGGGAGAAAACCACATATTATTATTCTTGTGATGTAAAGGAAAGCTCCAAATCCCTCTCCCCACTGATTTTCTGTAGGCTCCAACCTACAGGAGTCTAGTACCTCAAATTCTGCAAGCTACAACTTGCAAGGAAGCTCCAAATCCCATCTACTTTCCGCAAGCTACAACTCACACGAGGCTCCTACCTCAACTAGCTCGAACTGTACATCTATCAAGCTACAACTTGAAACAGAAGCACCAACTCCCATGTATTTTTCTGCATGCTACAACCCACAGGAGGCTGTACCTTAACTAGCTCCAACTTGACACCTATCAAGCTACAAATTGATATGGAAGCACCAACTCCCTTACACTACACTAAAATCCTATGCTAATTTACCTCGATATCATCTTTGTTTTACTCCTTCACTGTTTCCTTTTCATCCTTCATATATGCTTCATATCAACTCCTGATATGGACAACATCTCTATCATTCCTCTCGAATTATTTGACTCTCCAACCTTGTGCAACTTTCTTATATTCTTCTTCTCTCTTCCATTCTGCAGTTTTCTAACAATATTAAACTCTCTTCAATTCTGTTGCACTCTCTCTCTCTCTCTCTCTCTCTCTATCTCTGTTTTCGTAACCTTATGTATATGGATATTACCTATTTGATATAGATAACTTCATGACTGTTTGAATTCTCTATGGGAATATGAAGTGAATAGGCATAACTCTTTTCCTTCCACACATTCGATTCCTTACACTTCAATTCAAGTTATTACATTAGAAATAATCATTATAACACTCATGGAGTTTTTCCTATGCCTATGGAGACTTCCCTTTGCATGAAAAATAATATAAAAGGATCAATGAATTCACTTTTACAGTTACAATAATATTTCAATTCAGCCCTTTCAGCTTCTTAGTTTTTTTTTCATCTTGGCTTCTCTCCATGCTGTTGTATTTCCAACTGTGCTGCAACATTATTGTCTTAGCCCGACTTGACGCAGTTATTACGTTTCAAACAGTGCTACTATACCCTTCTTTTCCGTGACTCTGCCTATTCTATTTAGCCTCAACATTCAACATACTCTGTACGGACTCTCAGGTCTCTCTACCTTAGTCCATTCTCTTGTGTTTAGCCTTTCTGATTAACTGACACCCGCAACCCCATAACACTATTTTGCAAGAGCTTCGGGTCCTTTTTCATGCACTCAGGCATTTCCTTTGTAACCTGAGTCAACCTCCCCTTCCATGGTTTTCTTCATAAAACAAACACAAACACATTAAAACTTTGACCTGAAATATATTAATATTCACCTCTGAGCCGCATCGCGTTTGCTTCAAAAATCACACTTCGAAATTCATCCTTCCATAGATTTTACGTTATAATATCCTTTTCCTCCTCCGATGTGATTTAACACACAAAAAGGTTTACATATGGTTTACATAAGGTTTACAACCCTCCCCATTTCAAATTTTTATATTAATTTTTAATAAAGAAATGGGTCCCCTTTTTCTTTGAATAGTTATAGAATCAATAAAATGTTTTGAGGAAATTCGATCTATCATGAAAAGGAATCGAACCCCAACGAAAAAGGATTTATTTTAAAAAAAAATAAAACATAAAGGCCTTTATCGCATTTCGAATATTCAAAGTATCGAATCAATTGTATTATCATTCAACTCCGATTTGCGATTAAGTAATCGCAAAAGTGCATATCGCATGAACATGAGTCCAAACCTTCCATTTTGAAAATTTTCGATGCAATAAACCTAATCACAATCGCAAATCGGTGAAGTCATATCACATTTTTGCGCCCTTTTTAAAAGTTTCTATGTGATATCGCAATCGCTCATCGCTAAAAACACATGACTCATATCCAAAGAGACTCCTCTAAAAATCTGCGATGCGATATCATTATTACAAAAGTGCACTTCCCTCAATGAAAACATGAAGTATTAAATATACAAATGTTTTATTAAATAGATCATTTATAAAGGAAATCTCATTTATTTGTTATGATTTAAAAATACTGCATCCCCCATGCCAGCTTAGCAACAGTCGCTATCGCAGATATAAAATAGAAAACTTAAGCCTAACCCTTGAGCCTTCCGATCTCTGATATGCGACCATCATTAATCAGAGATCGAAAAATTTATTGTATTAACGCTTTCCCAAGATTCAAGAGTCACACAAGGAAATTTTATTTGCAGAATGGGAGACACAGTTGAGTAAGGGAGAACGGGCTACCTCCAGAGCAAGAGTTGCAATGAACAATTTAGTGGAATTAATCAACGACAGTTTGTATATGGCCAACCTGATTTCCGATTGTATTGCACGGAAACCTCTAAAGGTCAAAGAAATAGAGAAACAATGGAAGCAGGAGGTCTCTATAACTTTTGCATCAAGAGGACATTTTCTCAAAGAATGCTTCTTTCTACATTTGGGACAAAAAATAGCTAAAGCATCAGTCTCGGCTTTCAGCTTGTTTTGTAATTTAAGGGTGTCTATCTGTTCACTAAGACTCCATAAAATGTATGTTTTAAATTCATCAAGAATGTTTCCAGTTTCTGCCTGCTCATGAAATTGAGAGTTTTTTAGTTTTTCCACCATGAATGAGGTAGGAGACCATGATATATATGTTTGTTAATGAGGAAAGAACTCGCTCTCCTTACTGGCCTTATTGGTATGAGGTAATCAGCCAACCCTTATCTATACTATCTAAACTAGGGTCTATATTATCTATACTATAGATAGTAGTGCTTGGTGGGTCCGACTGTCGCGCACGCTAATGCTTGAATGGCGCTCTTGCTCAGGGGATATAAGTCTTAGGCACTGGCTTGTCCTGATTAGATGTATATAATTCGCTACCCCTTCTTACCCTGAAAGGGTCACCTTGCATCCTTGAACCCATAACCATCTTTCGGCTAACCTAGCCTCCTCCGTCCCTCCGGACCAACAAGGGATAGTACAAGAATATTCACCTGTTGTCCATCGACTATGCCTTTTGGCCTGATCTTAGGCCTTGACTCACCCTCCGTGGATGAACCTTGCAAAGGAACCCTTAGGTTTTCGGGGCATTGGATTCTCACCAATGTTTGCGTTACTCAAGCCGACATTCTCGCTTCCGCTTCATCCACTATCTCTTCATAAAAAAGTTAATTAACTATTTTAACAATAATAGTGTACATATTAAACATGTATATCAACAAATTTAACATAGTAGCTACCATTAACTTTATGAGTTATATGTGAACCAAAGAACAATGTTTCTTAAGCCAATACAAACCCTAAAACTATTGATACAACAAAGATAGAGCGGCATACCCTATTTTAAATAAAATGTGTATTTTTATAAATTCACTAAATATAGACCTCAATATGCTACTTGCAGAAACCAATGAACGTAATAGAAATAAAATTTTCATTTTTAAACTTTTAAAAAAACATAACAAATGGTTTTGGAAAGCATTGATCTTCATAATATTTAAGAAATATAAAATTGATCCTTCTAAATATATTAGAACTATAAAATTTTAAAAATAACCTACTCTAGAATGATGGTTATTTTTCCTTCCCGTCTAGAAAGTTGAAACTTTATGAAATTTATCACATTGCCCCGGTGAAGTCGGGAAACAAATGCAGGATGCTTGAATGATGCCTTAATCAACCACTTCTACTGAAATATTTGTATGATTAGATCTGAAACTCTATGAAATTTATCACATTGCCCCGGTGAAGTCGGGGAAACAAATGCAGGATGCTTGAATGATGCCTTAATCAACCACTTCAACTGAAATGTTTGTACGATTAGATTACGCATCTAGAATCTTGGACCGGCCAAAGGTCATGTCTCTTTCTGTATTGCTTTCCCAATGGTCTAGTCATACCTTGAAACTTGAAACATGGAAGCGTCAAGGCTCACATCCAGTTGGACGCCACGTCTCTCTCTATATTGCTATTGCTTTGCTAGTGGTGGAAGCCTTACATCCAGCTGAATTCTCAAGAACATTTCATCAGTCAAAATTGACGGCTTTTACATTGTAAAACATTTAATTAGAGGATCTTAGAAAATGTAGCTACGCATATTTTGATAAATTGCTTTTTGTTTATGTGATTTGTTACAAATATTAAATGCGTTTGACGAACAAAAATGTTCCACGACTAACATTTTTTTTACACCACTAACATCCAACTAAAATTCATACAAGATCATTCAAATCCACACAGCTCTGTACAATGAGATAGTCTACTACATGAAGACTAAGACCAGTCTTTAAAAAATTTAAATGCAAATGGTCAACAAATATTCTCGTAGCTACCAATGGTTATGAATTCTCGGCTCGGCGCACTAATTTCGTTTCGTTATAAATACGGGATGGATCTCCCATTTCAAATGTGTAGATATTTTGGATGTCCGGGTGCAGATACGGAGGGTATAACGTCTGCAGATGAAAAGGAGGCGGCGTTGTGTTTCTGGCGCGGTCGAGATGACACTGTTTTCATGTATCCTCTTCCTTCATTCGATTTGGAATATATGCCTGAAGGCAGTGTCATCTCTCTGCGCCTGAAACCTCCCGTTCCTCTATATATATCAGTTTAGTTATTGTTATTCTTCGACATAACGTAGTTTTTTTTTTACCTAATGTAGGTATTATTTTAATGGGTAATGTGGTTTTTTTTTTTTTCGTGCATCCTAAATATATTACTTATTTGTTTCAACATAAAATCAATAATTTCGTCTGGTACAGTGCGAATTCACAATACCAACCATTGATTTTAGGTATGTTTTTGTTGTGGTGGTTTGGAAGTTACTGCTAATTAAGAATGTTGTTATTATTTTTAACAATATTTTCATCTTATAAATATTGTTATTGTTTTCGGTTTGTATAATTTTATTAGAAAATGATGAAGTAGAAAACAATGTAATTTTTATTGGTAAGCAACCAATTTGAAGTGGTTTGGAGGTGGAAATGTAGTTAGGAATATCATAGAATATATACAGTGGAAAGTGAGATACGTTTGGTTTATAAATGTTGTTATATAGGAAGTGTTTAAGCTCTAAGTTTTTTTTGATTCTGTGTTTTTCAAATAAATCTATATACTATAAAATCAAAAGCAGTAAGTGTGATTCATAGAAAAAGCTGAGATTTAGAGAGAAAAACATACAAAAAAACAATTCTCCTGTAAAATATAGCTCAAAAAAAGAAAAGAAAAAAGTAACGAGTGTGATTAGTAGAAAAAGATGAGATTTAGAGAGAAAAACACACACAACAATCTTCCTGTAAAATATAGCTAAAAATGTTGAGATTTAGATAGAAAAACACACACAACAATCTTCCTGTAAAATATAGCTAAAAACAATTGATTGATTTCATATTTTTTTTTTGTATTTTAATAAAAAAAAAAATAATGTTATTGTAAAATATTTTCAAAATTAAGTTTACTCTTTTTATTATATGTTTTACTTTACACATTTTAATTTATTTTAATTAATGTGGTTTGAATTTAGAAAATTTTGTATTTTTCTATCTAAAAAGAATTTTAGATTTATTTATTAGTGTTCCTTTATGCTATTTGTGTTGATGTTTAGATTAAAAAAATGTCATTTATTTAATATTTTTATCACCATTTCAATTTTAAAATGGATTGCAGAAAAGTATAATGACTAATACAATATTGTTAAATATTTTATTTATTCAACAAATAGTTTGATTTTTAATTTCTATTTTAAACTATTTTAATAATAGTGAAGAATATGATGTAGAAAATTATGTAATATATGAGAATGTTTAAAATTTTAATTTAGTTTTAGTTTTTTTAATTGTAGATAAAAAACAGTCTATGCATTATTTAGAGCAGAATTATATAAATTTTAATATAGTTATACTTTTTAAGTTGTAAATAAAAAAATATTTTATATATTACAGGAAAGAGAATTACATAGAAAATATCATTAAAAGCTTGAAAGTAGTAAAACATGACTAGTATATATGACAGTTCTAAAACATGACCAGTATATATGGAGCTAACTACTTAAAAATTGTAAAACATAACCAATATATAAAAAGACAATTACTTGGAAATGTAAAACATGACCAATAAGCCTGGTACCATTCCTCTCATATATAGATAACAATAACACCATCTACATTAAATAACAGAACAAGTACCATTACAAATAGTGAATATAGTTATGAAACATACTGAATAGTTTTAATTCTCCATTCAAGTGCTACACTTGATAAAGTACCGGTCATCATCTGGATAAAGTGGCTTACTTTTCCCTTCGCAAGCATCTTTTCTAATATACGCATTTCAATGCATAAATATAAAAATATTTCTAATATAAAAAATATGTAATATAAAAATTCTAATATATAAGGATTTGAATACATAAATATGAGAATTTATGTCTTATGATTATCTTTGCTTGTTTTTAGATTACATTGAATCGCTTCGTTGTGAAAACTGCGGAACAAAGTGTTTGGTATGGAAGACCATAAGCTTAAGATGTCATCACTGCGGTTTTCTTAAAATATAGAATCTACTTATTATAAGACCTATCCATCCATCCAAATACGAGGGAAAATGATTTCGCCGAGATAGAATAACATTCACAAAAGATCAAGTCGTCTTCACCATGAAAATTGTTGAAAATTGTTGTACAGGTTTTGTATGGAAAAAGATGCCTTTGTTGTAATGAGAATGAGATGTATTTTATTTTAATGTAATTTTCGTTTCAGTATTTTGAATGGCTTGAATCATAGATTGACATGCTAATCATATTCGATACACGTTGCTTCCTCATATATATATATTTTATTCCAACGATGGCCAACTCATGTAGAAAGTTGAATAATATGAATGTTGGTCAAGATTGTCCAAGCATTTTGCGTCTTCATTTGTGTGTTTGATGAGTCAAATGTTTTTAAAGAGAGAATCCATACAGATGAAAATAGATTTAAGACGAGAGGAATAACCTGTTCCTGTGTTTTTTTATATTAACCCAACGTTTATGATTTCTAACTGAGTCCATATCAAGGATAAACGCCAAATGCATTTTGAAGAGTCAAATGTTGTACTCACTTTTTCCGGAGTCTATTTAGAGGAGGGGGAGACCTTAGTAGGTATCATATTAGTAGGTATTATATTTTTAATTAATATGGATTTCTAATATTATTATAATAATAATTAAAATTGGGTAGTAGAAATTTATTTTCATAAATAATGCATATTTTATATTAGTTACAATGAATTGAAACAATAATTTTATATTAGTCAGAATGAATTGATTATACAATGCAAACATAAATTCATAGTTAAGTATTTATAATTAGTATGGTTTTATAGGTTTTATTTGAAAGTGGGTTTATAAAGTAAAAGAAATATGATAATAGTTATTTGAACAGAATGATGTGATAATAGTTATTTGAATAGAATAATAATAAAAGATCTTAGTGAATCTAGATTGATTCTTATATTATATTGATTTTTTGGTTTGTATAATTCATATTAGTTCATAGCTAATATTGCTAACAACTTCTATATTATACATATATTGCACAATAATCTATAAAACAAACACAACTATGGTAGATAATTAATATCCAATTTTTTATTTCCTTATTTTAATAGTTAATAATAAATCCAGCATTTCCTATAATAGTTTGCTATAAAATTGTTATAACCAAAGCCATTTTTTTCATAACTTAGAAATACCTATCATGATATAAATACTTAGAAAGGGTTATGTGAAAACAGCTCCAACAAGATATGGCATATGAAGAGTGGGCCCATATGTCATCCTTAATTTTCTCATCATCATGATGGGAGGTGACATGATAAGGAGGTGATCTTATCACAACTTGATAATTCAATTTTATAATTGAAATTGAAAGAGAAAGCTTTTATCAACCCAATTACTTCTTTCCATCACATAAAAAAAAAAATAGTGGTAGAGTTATTTTAGTGCCCTAGTACACGCTAGAGGAATGCATGGATACCATTTTACAAATATGGATATGATGATGGATACACCTATTTTGTCATCAATTGATCACACTACTAGATCTATTATGTATGATGTTGTAAAACTTGGTTTTTTTTATTGTACATACTATACTTGTATATCTCCAAATGAGGCATGGTAGACATGACTAGTTTCATGAGACACAATGCATAATACTTAACAAAATAGAGAGTGTGTTCATGTGAGAAAGTGATAGATCTCAATGTTTCTTGACCCAAGACATGTACTAACACTATTGATTCCAAACTATTAATTCCAAACAAAGGGAGTGACATACCCTATTTTACCTTAATAGTATTTTTAATAAATCTACCAAATATAAACCTCAATATATTACTTGTCGAAATAAAATAATAAGTATTTTTTTTCAACCATTCAAAATATATATAAATATATATATATATATATATATATATATATATATATAAAGTTTATATTTATCCATAGAATAACTGTGAATAAAAAATATGTAAATCTATAAATCATAATACTCCACATCAAGTTTATAGATAACAAAATATGTAAAATGTATACATCATAATACTCTACATAAAATTGATAAATAACAGACATAAAAAAAAAAAACATAAATTCATTTTAATGATTATATTCATAAACCAATGAAATTCATGGAAACAAATTTTATAATTTAAAAAAAAAAAAACTATGATCTTTCTAAATATTTAAAAATTATAAAACTAGTCTCTAAATATATGACCATTATAAAATTAAAAATCTAAAAAAAAAACTACTCAAATCACGGTTATTTTTCCTTCCCATTTAAATGGTTCAAACTATGAATATGAAACCTATCACATTGCCTCGGTCAACTCGGGGAAACAAATGAAAGATGCCTGAATGGTTTCTTAATCAACCACTTCAAGTGAAATATTTGTATGAATAAATTACCCGTCTATAAGCTTGCACCGGTCAGAGGTCATATCTCTTTCTGTATTGCTTACACAACGGTCTGGTCATACCTTCAATCTTGGAAGCCTCAAGGATCACTTCCAGTTGTTGGTTACATTTCTTTCTATATTGCTATTGCTTTCCCGGTGGTCTAGTCATCCCATGAAACCAGAAAGCCTTATATCCAGTTGGCTTCTCAAAAACATCTCACCAGTCAAAATTGACGGTTTTTGTTTTTGCAGTGCAAACCATTTAATCAGAGGGTCTTCCAAAATGTAGCTACACATATTTTGATAAACTTCTTTTTCTCTTGATAAACTTCTTTTTCTCTTTCTGATTTGTTATAAATAAATAATAACAGCGTTTGATGAACAAAATGTTCCACGACTAATAATTTTTAACGCTACTCACATCCAAATAAAATACACACAGCTCAGTACAATGAGATTGTATACTACATGAAGGCTAAGGCTAGTCTATAAAAAACTGAAATGCAAATGGTCATGAAATATTCTCGGAGCTACCAATGGTTCTGAACCCTAGGCTCGGTTCACTAATTTCGTTTCGTTATAAATACGGGATGGATCTCTAGGTGCAGATACAAAGGGTATAACATCTGCAGAAGAAGAGCTGGCGACGTTGTGTTTCTGGCGCGGACAAGATGTCTGCGCCTGAAACCTCCCGTTCCTATATATGGGTTACTGTTATTCCGAGGAAGCTTTGTTTACTGGCCCACCGTGTTTCTAGATGTTTGGATTGTCGCATAGTAATGGATTTTGCCTTTGACATCTAATAGGTTTGTTTAGTCTGTAATCTCATAGGATAGCAGATTTTTCTGTGTGCGTGTAGTAGAATTTTGAAGTTTGATTGTTGGATATTTTATGTCTGGGCTGCTAATCAAAAAATACAGTCCGGAGTATATTAGTTATAATTTTCGCAGTTATAATATATAATTTTGGTTTTAACAATTTTTTTTAGAAATTTCGTAACTTAAAATTAGTTGGCTGATTGGCTTATATATTTGAAGTTGGGGTGCCATATATGTGAGGATTTTTTATTTTTTTATTTTAAACCATTAATGTGATTGAATTTTTTTGGAATATGCAAAGAATATGCTTCATCTTAAAGGTACATTAGTCGCTGGATCAAAAGGAGTGCTAAAACTTGTGAAAAGTTGGAAAGAAAATAGAAACCTTCAAATTAAAAAAAAAAAATTCTCAGCAATCTCTTTTTGTGCGTTAGGATCAGTGCTCCAACTTGCTTTGTAACTTATTCCCCTTGATCATCCTCTACATGGATGGGTAGTCGGAACATGCCCTTTTCATTTTCATGCATATGGGTAACTTGCTTTGTAACTTATTTTCCTTGATCATCCTCTACATGGATGGGTAGTCGGAATATGTCTTTTTCATCTTCAAGCATATGGGTTTCTGTTGGTGTACATGCACATAGATTAGCTTTAGCTCAACTATAGATATTGCATGCCATGTGCACTTGTCTTTAAATAGTTAACTCACATGCACATAGTTAGCCTTAATTAGCTTTAGCTCAACTCTAATATTGGATGCGATGTGCACTTGTCGCTAGCTAGTTAACTCAAATGCTTACACGTGGTGTGCACTTGGTTTTAGTTAGTTAAATCTAATGCTTGCATGTGGTACATTTGCACATTAACACTTAGCTTTAGTTAGATTTAACTATCCATATTTATTGCATGTACAACTAAGCTTAACTTAGTTGCCTCTATGTATTGATTCTAAAACTAATATTGATGAATTAATTTTATTCTTAATTATAATTGTTTTTCTTTTTCAACTTGGAAATTTTGTGCAATCATTCTTTAGCTAGATCCGTATTTGTGCTCAAATAATTTTACATGGTATCAGAGCTACAAGGATTTGGAGAAGTTGCATGAACAATTTTTTGCAGTTTTGAAGAGAAAACAATTGGAAATTGTTCAAAGTTTTGATATGCAGATCAAAATATTGGAGAATTGAAATTGTTGCTACAGCTCCAAAGTAAAAAATAAAAAATAAAAAGAATGGAGCTCTCATCTTCAACAATTCTTACTTCGTATAACTACTTGCAATGGAAGCCAGAGATTTTGCTTCACCTCAAAGGGAAAGGCTTCTAACAGATAGTTATGAATAAGGAAGCTAAACCCAATTCTGCCATTGAAAAATCCAATTACTTCAATAGCATGGATGAGGCTTTTGGTCTTCTATTGTTTTCCATATCTCTAGCATTGTGTTTCCATGTGGACACATACAACACTTTGAAGGAGGTTTGGACAATCTTGGAGAATTTATTTGGAAATCAGGATGAGATGCAAGCTCATATTCTCGAAAATGAGCTAAATTCCTTAGATCCAAATATATGTGAGAACATTCAAGATTTCCTTATAAAATTTAAATCATTGATTCTACAGCTACATGATTGCGGGATCGATAAATAAAAACTTGAAGGTGAATTGATCCTTTCTATTTTGTACAAACTAGGCCGTGAATATGTTGTTTTCATTTTCACATTTCATATAGTTAGACTTGCAACTGGAGAAAAATGGAAAATTCCCAAATTTGATGCATTTATTGAGACTCTTATTCATGAGTAGGATAAGCTCATAAAAATGGGTTCATTAAAGTCTCCAAATGCACATGCACTTGCCATGCATGAGAAAGGAAATTCCAACTTGAAACGAAATCAACAATACAAAGGAAAAGGAAGGGCAAGAGATCCAAATCCAAGAAAGGGAGGAAATCCAAAACCTCCAAATGATTCTTCCAGCTCCAAGGGTAAGAAGGGTAAGAAAGGAAACTTCAAGTTTCCTTATTGTAATAGAGGTTATCATCATGAGTCCTCTTTCATGCAGAAGACTATTGATCTGATGGTAAAGATCCTTCAGCAAAATAATCTTGGTCATCACATTCCAGAAAGTGCCAAGAAGAAGATGAAGGAAAACCCATCAGAAACAAGGGGTAATGGGCATGCTTTGATTGCTCTTCATTCTACACCAAAAGAATGGATCATCAATTCAGGAACTTCACATCATATGGCTTCTTCAAAGGAATCCTTTTCTTATCTACATCCATACTCAGGACCTCCTATTCTCATGGGGGACAATTCTATAGTTGAAGGAACTCGAGAAAGAAGAGTGCAATTCAAAGATGGAAGTTTTGAGAAGGTATTGTATATTCAAAGGCTTTCTGCAAATCTTCTTTCAGTGTATCGGATAACACACATAGGTACCTGAAGGAAAGTGGAATTTAACCCAAATTTCTTGATCATTTATGGCATGAAAACCAACTTGAAGGTTGCATCTCGCAAGGTAAATGATCAATCTTGTCTGTTTGCATTTTCTTATTTTGTTCCTCAATCAAATTATATTTTTCTACTTATGCATGCAAATGAAGAAAGTATGATTTGCCATGATCGGTTTGGGCACTTGAATTTTAGATATATGTAGAAACTTAGCAAGCAAGGGATCGTGAAAGGATTTCCGACCATTGAATTTTCAAATAGTGTTTGTAATGGATGTGCTCTTGGAAAGCATCCACAAGACAAGTTCGAGAAGGGGCATGGATGGAGAGCCTTTTCACCTTTGGAACTTGTACATAGTGATCTCATGGGTCCATTTCCAGTGCTTTCAATGAGAAAATAAAGATATGGGTTTTCATTTATAGATGATTACATGAGATTCACTTAGGTTTAGTTCTTGAAACTCAAGTCTGAAGTTTTTCAACACCTAAATATTTTCAAAGCACATGCAGAAAATCAGTCTGGAAAACACATCAAGATACTCCGCACAGATAATGGGACAAAATATGTCAAAAAATATATCAAGAATATTTGTAGTGAAGCAAGCATAAAGTTGCAACATACAGTTCCTTACACTCCATCGCAAAATGATGTGGCGGAAAGGAAGAATCGATCTTTTGAAAGAGATGGCCAATTGCAAGTTGCATGCAAGATCTCTTTTGTCAAAATTGTGGGCCGAAGCTATCAATTGTGCCTCATACATCCAGAACAAATCTCCTCATAAATCTATTACTGGAAAAACACCTTTTTAGGGTTCGAGTGACATGCAACTTGAAGTCAGTCATTTCCGCATTTTCAGATCTTGAGCATGGGCCCGCATTCCTAAAGAGACAAGAAAGTCTTTGGAGCCTCAGAGTAAAGCATGCTTCTGTGTTGGATATTGTGATGAAGTAGAAGGGTACAGATTTCTTGATATCAACACTAAACATCTCTTTATTGGAAGGAGTGTAAAATTTGACGAAGATAATTTGCATGCACCAGCATATGAACTTGTTACCAAGTTTCCATCACCACTCATTGATGAGTATGCAGATGAAACTTCAGATCAGAATTCTGATGAAGATGAGTCTTTCCTGTGACACTTATTGGACCACTAGATGTTGAACATCGGGATCATACTTCCTCATGTATTTCGGAAGATTCTTGACCACCTTCAATACAAAAATGACGTAGCATGAGTGATCTATGTGATGATCTTGCCTCCATACCTCAACTTGAGGAATATCCACAAGCACTCTATGGAGCTATGGAGCCATGCATGCACATGCACACTTATATGGTGCATGCATCTGATCCACAGACTTATGCAGAAGAAACTGGGCATCCTGAATGGGACGCAACAATGGATGAGGAATATAACTCTCTCATTGAGAACCAGATTTGGGATTTGGCTCTACTACCTTCCAATAGAAAACTTGTGAGGTGCAAGTCGGTTTACCGAACTAGGAAAGCAGCAAATGGCCAAGTTAGTAGATATAAGGAACAATTGGTAGAAAGAGGTTTTCAACATGTACATGGTGTTGACTATGATGATACATTTGCTCTAGTCGGAAAAATGGGTTCCATTAGGCTAGCTCTCTCCATTGTAGAAATAAAAGGATGGGATGTGAATTATATGTATGTGAAGAACTCCTTTCTTCATGGTGATATCAAGGAGGAAATATACATGAAGAAGCCACAGGGATACATGCACAATTCACCTCTGGTATGCAAACTAAAGAAGTTTGTCTATGGCTTCAAGCAGGAACCTAGAGCATGGTATGCAAAGATGGATTGTTATTTGTTATCTAAAAATTTTATACGCTGCAAATATGATTCAAATGTTTATATTTTGAAGAAAATTGACTCCTTCTTGATTATAGTACTCTACGTAGATGATCTTTTGATAACATGTAGTTCTGCTTCTTTCATTACTGAGATTAAAACTACATTGCTTAAGTAGTTTTCTATGACAGGCATGGGCTTGCTAAATTTCTTCCTTCGACTAGAGATCAATCAGAGTATTTCTGGGATTACCATTCCTCAACCAAAGTATGCTAGAAATATTTTGGCATGATTTCACATGAGTGACTGCAAGCCAGCAACAACACCTTTCTTATCAGGGATACACCTTCAGAATGACAAAAACACACCATTGGTTGATTGCACATTTTACCGTAAGCCTGTGGGAAGTCTTATTTATCTCACTCACTCACATCTTGATCTCTCATATGTCATAGGAGCAGTTTCTAAATACATGTAGGAGCCACATGAGCTACACTGGAAAGCTACAAAGTGCATCCTTTGAAATTTCCAGGGGACAATCACCTATGGGATTCATTATGCAAAAAATTGCTATTTGGATCTCATTGGGTTCACAGATTTATACTGGGATGGTGACAACATTGATCGAAAGTCCAACTTCGATTATGTACTTAGTTTGGGATCCGTCCCAATTTTTCGGTCAAGCAAGAATCAGGTTGCCATTGCTTTATCATCAGCAGAGGCCGAGTATAGAGGAGAAGTCAATGTCACTATTTAGGACATTTGGCTACAAAATTTCCTATCTGAGCTTGGAATCAATGTCAATCATCCAACTATCATCTGGTGTGATAATCAAAGTATGCTAAAGTTTTGCAGAGATCCAATGCAAGGGTAGCAGACAAAACACATGGAGATTCACATGCACTTAATTAGGGAATTCATTCATGATGGGATCATCAATCTTCAGTACCATCTTAGTTTCAAGAATACTACTGATATCTTCACCAATAACTTTACTAAGAAGAAGTTTTGATCCCTGCGAGATCGTCTCGGGTTGAAGGACACGACTACCTAGCAATTGTCTTTTCTCTACCTTTTCATTATATTTTGAGGGGGTGTTTTTATTCCCACTGGGTTTTCCCTCTTTCCTCTTTTCATGCATTGTATATGGGTACCTAAAATGGTCACTTTGTGAGGAGTCGTTCATTTTTCATCACACTCAACTAATTTATGCTTATGGGGGAGTGTTGGTGTACATTCACATAGATTAGCTTGAGTTCAACTCTAGATATTGCATGTGATGTGCACTTTTCTTTAGCTAGTTAACTCGAGTGATGTACATGCACATAGTTAGCCTTAATTAGATTTAGTTCAACTTTATATATTGCATGCGATGTGCACTTTTCTTCAGCTAGTTAGCTCAAGCACTAATATGTGGTGTGCACATGGCTTCAGTTAGCTAACTCTAGTGCTTGCATGTGGTGCATTTTCCCATTAACAGAACATAAAGCACACTTAGCTTCAGTTAGCTTTAACTATCCATAGTTATTGCATGTAAAACTAAGCTTAACTTAGTTTCTTTTATGTATTGATTGTAAAACTAATATTTGTTAATTAATTTCATTCTCAGTTATAATTGTTTTTCTATTTCAACTTGGCAAGTCTGTGCAATTACTCTTTAGTTAGATCTGTATTTGTGCTGAAATAATTTTATAGTTTCCCCAAAAGCTTTCTCATCATATTTGGTTTCATATCATTTCATTTCATTTGCAGGGATTATATTATGTTGCATTTCATTATTTCACATTCTTAAGAATTCATTCTTCATTTATACACCTTCCAACAGATTCGGCCCAATGATTTTTTCATGACATTTACCACTTCCTTCTCGCCTCAGGCAAGCCAGTTATAGAAATCTACTTTGTCTCGGTCCATGACGTAGGTATTTGATGAAGTTGGAGCCACCAAGATTTCTGGAATAATTTTTTTAACCCCAAGGAAATTTGGTTCGAGAAGACATGCAGTCGGCTCTCTCTAAAATTGCGGAAAATACCCAAGAATATTTCAGTATTGTTTATTCTTTTTGCAATAGAAATTGTTGTTTATGCATTCAATTGGAGATATTTTATTTTAAAAATTTATCTTTTATATTTTAAAATTACAGTACTTGTCATTCCCTCACATTTTATGTGATGTTATGGAAGAGAAATCTATATTTGATATACAACTCTCCAAAAAATCTCGATTGGGAGTAAATATTACTAACGTAATGTATTCCTTTAAAAAAACACTGTTAGGTGAAACCATGAAAAATTAATTTAGTTGAAACAGTAAACAACTAGAATTCGAACCATAATTAAATAGGAATACAGAAGTCTGTAGTTATTCAAAACAGAAGCATAATCATAATTTTAAATTTACTGTGCAATGAATAATACGTATTCGGTGTTCATTAGTACATAGGTGGTGGTACAACTTGTTAAGGGAAAATTGTGCAAGGGCTTGGTTAGTCATCCCCAAAAGAGGCTGTGAAACCTAGGGCTTGACAATCTAGAGCCACGACTTCCCAATCAGACCCCGAATGGTTGACGAACTAAGGACCAAGTTCATAGACCACCAGGTCGTCTACAAAACTAGTGCCAACATTGTTATATTAACAATACAATCGTAACTGGAAGAGAGTTAGAATTTTTGTTGGTACTTATTTCATTTTGAATGTGTGTTATAATATGTATACCTCAAGGTAAACTGGTGATCATATGTGGATATTGTTGGAAAATAAGAAAGGAAGAAATATTTTCTTATGTTGATAATTACATTTCATATTATTATAGTATTATTAACTTTCTTGTGTACTTATTTTATCTTTTTTTCATAAAGAAATTATCGAAATCAAAACATGAAGATTAGGGACACATGATGTACGCTGATAGCGAGGGAAAATATCCTATACATGGGAAAATCCAGTCATGAACTCTTCCTTCAATAGATTCATATGACAATGAGACAACCAAGACCCTATACCAACACACCTTCCTCCTTCACCAACTCAACCTTTTGATATCATGGAACAACCTTCAATATTATATTCTTGTTCAACAGCTTCAACACAATAACATCTAGAAATTTCTATCCTAGTTACTACAACTACTACCGAAATTTCAACCCCTAGCTTAAGAACTTTGATCCTGCAATAGACACTAAATTTCAGCCCTGGATTTAGATCAACATCTTCGCACATGTGAGATAAAGGTATCCCAAAAACTCAATTTTCTTCTTCCAACTTCTCTCCTTCTTCTCCTACAACTTTGCACTCTTTTTGGAAACCAGTTTACTACAAATTTTACTGCAAATCGAACTTGATGAGTGAGTGTATGAAATGAGGTCAAGTTGCTCCAATATATAGGCTTCTCGTGAGGTTGAATTACCCTGTTTTAGGCTGACTTGATATTATTTCAGTTCAACTTGGTGGAGGAGGCCTAAATGACCTATTTTATAATCAAATATTTTTCTTTCTTGACAAATAATTCCCAAGGAGGGTTGTTTACAATATGACATGGTCAAGGACACTTGACATAAACCCTAGAGGTTTACAATGGAGACCTTGGCCTAAAAAAAATCAACCCAAGCATGAAACCCATGATTTAATAAGTCAATTTATTTATAATAAAATTTCTTTTTCTTTCTTTCGATATATCCATTACATTATGATTCAAGTACAATTATGAAGACCAAACCTAGTTACATTCTTCAATACGACCTCTTAACTATGGAGGTATTCATAATTACATATATATACAAGTACATGGAAGAACTTAAAACACATGAACTATGAAGAGGTTAGGAAAATTTAGTGTCACATATTAGATTCCTGACTAGGGAAATCTATCAAGGTGGGACTAATATGGACTAAAGCTTTTAGCCACTATAGGTACCATCAGGATTACTTACTGACCATCAACCGAGGGATCTAGGTGCGTAATTCAAGGTCGGAGCTCTATGACCAATTCCATCTTCGCTACATTGGAATATAGACATCATAATCATGTAGATGTCCTCCTAGGAATTTTGTTTTACACGCGATGCCTCAACACTCCTGATTATTTAAATCGGTAGCATCAAATATCTCCTGATCAATTAGATAGTTAACATCAAATAAATCAAGCATTATTTTAGACTAAATTACAGGTCCAAAAGTTATTCCAAGACTTCGACCTTTTGACGATAGATTTACCTATACAGACACAACCCCAATTAATAACAAGCTTTCAAATACATATAAGTAAACAAAAACCTTTAGGGTCTTCAATAATATTGATGCCACTTATATAAATTTATTCATATGAAAATGGTTGGAATATTTTCTTCTTTCATTTCTTCACCAGCACCAATATATCATCAATATACATTTTCCAATTTATTCTTCAAGGTATGCACCATGACTATCATAAAATGCCCTCCTTCTGAACTGGGGAGATATATCCTTTCTTTTATCCAGACTCCCTCTCAACATAGGGATATAAACTACTTTTTATAACGTCATAGTGTGTTTCATGGCTTCATTACTTCTTATCAAATTCAAGTTTCTGCATCATGCTTATACAAATATCTTCATCATCTTGAAGATTGTGTACCTGTGAAACATTAATAGCAAGTACAACCAGATATATATATAAAAGCATGAATTTAACTATATAAGAATCATGTTAATATGATAATGGAATAATTATAATTTAGATATAAAATACCTAAACTTATTTAGGTTCATAATCAACAAAAGATGCCTAATTCTATACTTCAACTTATTTCTTGGATTTTGTTATAAACCTTAGATAACATCATTAGAGATTTAAAGTAACTCAATTAGGATATTAGCCTCATTGTATATAGGGCCTCAATAATACTTTTAGAGAGATGACAAACCTTAGAATTAAGCCTTAGATATTAACAATCAAAATCAATCATAGAACAATCTAATTTTACATCAATATGCCCAACTTCTACCCTAGATTTTATCATTGCATTGGAAACAATATCACCACACCCTAGAATATCACACATCTACTAGGGCTTAGTTACAAACCATAGAACTATGAGTATACAAAATTAGGTTATCATATATACATATATAGTATTTCATAATCATGCACTAGCATGATATCACATCTATTAGGTAAACCCAAGGCAAAAATATCAATACATTAAAGTTATACATATAACAATATTTATCAGGCCAGGGTTTTAATCAAACAAACAAACGTACACCTAGGGTTTCATTCCTAGTATTTTACTCTAGATATTATAAGGGTTTTTCCCATAAACCCTAATTTATCAAAATAATAAAGGTCTAGGATCTCAATACACTACAGTCCCTAAAGGATTAGGGTTTCTATAATAGTGCCAAAACCCTGAACAAAAAAATAATAGTATTTTCTTGATTTCATCAATAACCCTAAGTATACTAGGGTTTCATAATGAATATTGATACACCGTTAGGTTAGGGTTTTACAGAGAACATTTTAGGGTTCCAAAAAAATGATGATTTTAATTAGGGTAGATTCAATCTAATTATTAATCAACTTAACAATAATATTTGTGACTCAAAAGCCCTAGACATAATGATGTTAGTAATGTAAAATCATATCATTAAAAGAAATTAATATACATTTATTATGAAGAGAACAGGTCTAAGACATACGTTTGAGTTGTTTCTTTATCAAACCTTCTACAACATCATATCTTGAAGAGCTTCCTATGAAAAAAAACTTTTACCATGCTTTATCTTGTGAGCTCTTATCAATAACACCTGAGTATTCAAAAATATTTCTTAAAAAAGGGAAAATATAAAAAGGAATGTTATTAGCATAGAATACAAACACATCTTGATAAGAGAGGAAACCACATATAAAAATATAATATTAGCAATAACATATTTATCTTTGGGAAAATGGTGAGGGCTCCCTCTTAATCCAATATTGAGGGATACCTATAACTTAATTGAAACAATTCAAAAACGTTCTACCAAAGCATGTTAGACCTATAAGTACTAGAAATCAAAACATAAAGGAAAATAATTCAAAACTCAAAATAGAAGACTAAGGGAGATAAGATAGAGATAGGGCTTAGTAGTGTAAATCCTTGATTTATGATTCTTAAGTCTTGTTCTTCTTGGGTGATTCTTCATCAAAAATATTTTCTTGATCCTTGTCTCTCCTTTTATTCCTTGGATTCTCAGGACAATTGTTTCTATAATGACCCATTTCGTGACAATTGTAACATTCAATATTGTATAGGTCTATTTTCTTCCTTGGCCCTATGAACTTCTTGAAGGTTCCTTTATTATTGTGATGAGCTAAATAGGCATTTGAGATGTTCTACTCTTAATTCTACTTATTTATTACTAATGATATTCAGGATTCTTATTGACTACAGGGGTTCCATAATTGTTCGAATGTAGGAGTATCCTTCCAAATGTTGATTCCTCATGCAAAGGAACTCTAGGATGTTGGTAATCCTAGAAGGGAAGTAATCACAAGCTCAATTTCAGGTTCTATTTCATCTATTGAATACAACTCATCACTAATTATATCTATCCTTATAAATAAGGATTCCACATTATCATATTTTTTCATATTCATACTTCTTAGTTCATTTTTTAAGCTTGCGATTTGACAATTTTTTTTATTGTGAATCATTTGGATAGTGCCTCATACATTTCTTGAGTGGAATCTATGTTGGATATATATGGAATGATTTTTTCCTTTATTTCATCCACTATTATCTCATAAACAATATTATTTTTCACTAAACATTTCTTTCTCTGCTTCACTTTATTCATTTGTAGGCTTCTTTACTTTCCCTTTGAGTATATCCAAAAATTTATTCTTCTCGAGGATGAGATCTATCATCATTTCCACTCCCTTTAGTTGGATGCTCGTTCTAGTTTGTTGTATTTCTTTAGTGAGTTATACATGGTTCTTGTAGATAATAGGCTTATCCCCTTATATGATCCTTTTTTGTTGATGACCCTTATTCAAGTTATTGAAACTCGTCATTCTCGTTTCAATAGATCTTAAAACTACATTTTTCTTTCTTCTTTACCTTAGCTTTGATACCATGTTGGAAAATCAGAAAGACAAAGATATTTTTTTATGTTGATAATTACTTGTGATATTCTTATATTCTTATTAATTTTTTTGTGTTATTATCTTATATTTTTTTCATAAATCAATTTTCAAAATCCAAACATGAAGATCATATACACCAAATGTAGAAGGATAGTCAAGAAATCTTCCCCCAGTACATTCATATGATTGTGAGATAACCAAGACCCTAGACCAATAGACCTTCCTCCACCAAGTCATCCTTTTGATATGAAGCAACAACCTTCAATCTTATCTTCTTGTTGAGTAGCTTCAGCCCAACAACATCAAGAAATTTCGATCCCAGTTTGTGCAACTACTATAGATATTTTGAACCCTAGCTTCAAAACGTTGAACCTACAATAGAGATTGAATATTGGCCCTAGATTCAACTCAACATATTCGAACTTGTGAGATAATGGTAGCCCAAAAACTTGATTATCTTCATTAAAATACTCTCCTTCTCCTACAAATTCGCACTCTTTTCTGCAACCAACTTACTACAACTTTTACTATAAATCAAAATTGATGAATGAGTGTATCAAATAAGGTTTAATTTCTCCATGGTATAGGATTCTGCTGATGTCGACCTACCCTGTTTGAGGCCAACTTGGTTGAGGAGACCTAAATGACCTATTTTACAAAAAATAAATTTATTTCTCAACAAATAATTTCCTAGAAGAGTAACTTACAATATGACATGGACAACGACACTTGCATAAACCCTAGAGGACTAAAATGGATAGATTTACCTAAAAAAATTTGACCCAAGCATTAAACTCATGCTATAATAAGTCAATTTATATAATAAAAAAATTTCTTTTTATTTATTTTGATAAATACATTTCCTTATGAATGAAGTATAATTATGAAGACTGAACCTAGTTATATTATTCAATAGATATTCATGGCTAACCACCTATTTTACTTCGACCCCCAACACTGTTTCTTTCAATTTCCTTAATTGTAGCATAGTTTACTATTTTTAGTAGTTTTTCAGGTCCAAAAATTTCAGAGCCATCTTGAGGCCCTAAATGAAATTTTTATGGAAAATGGGAAGACCCGGAATCAAAAATAGGGGTTTTTTCTCAAAAGTTGTTTTCTCAGTGTTACATAGCATTTTGTCACAGTCCCTGCAATCCCAATATCGCCCATTGGAGGGTCATTTCCATGATCAATAAGTTGTGTCATGCTTTTCAAATACCATCACTGTATCCCTTTACATGAGAGTAATATTCCTTATTTTGACAATTCCCTGAGCAGACACTCAAAAACCCTTGTTTTTTCCTTGGCGCAGGAAGTCAGTTATGCCCTCACGCCAAAGGGGGAAATTAACATTGGACCCCGCTCCAGTTGTCACTCTGTCCTAGTTTTCCACCTATGCCAAGCTGTTTATGGAATGTTTCTTAAAAATAGAGGTAGACATTTCACTCCCACCACCTCAAGGATGAGTCATTGGGAGTGGTTGAAATGATGAACCACAGACTCCCTCCTTTAGTTTATGGTTTCCACCTCTTATGGGAACTCCCTAAAGGATAGGCCTCCCTCCCACCTTTTTAGGGATCCTAACCTCCTCTTTTTTCTCTATAAAAAGAAGCCATATCTGTTTGCACAAACTAGCTGAATAACTGAATGGTTGACTAACTGAACAGCCGAAGAGCTGAATTTGGAGAAATAATGGAGAGATAGGATAAGAACAAATTGTGTTGAGAGAGATTGAGTACATGCCTTCTAAGAGAGCTTGAGTCCATGCCTTTATTCCGTCCGAATTCCCTGATGAACATTTGAGACGTGCTCCAGTTAAACCCCACTGGAGGAGACCTCGACGTCAAAGCTTTTGTTGTATCTCTTCCTTTCATTAATACATATACATGACTACTGTTTAGGTCCACTTTTGTTTTATGACGTTTGTTTAATGCAATTTTCTTAGCCTTCTTTCACTGGCTAATAGTTATGAATGAAATGTTATTATATCGTATGTTGTTCTTGTTTTCTGATTCTATGTGCAGGTATCTGAGCATGACTACAAAAGGATTGTGAGTGGCCAAGACAGGAACGAGAGGCCACCACTACTATAGCAACGACGATAGTGTTGGACTCCAGGTAGTTCAATCTACTGTGTCCTTTTTCATTCAATAATTAGGAATCAACACTTTAGCATGTCTCTTTATTTCTAGACCCACTCTAGGGATAGAGGGATCGTCTCTATCCGCAAAGAGGATTTACCTACTTAAAAAATTGGTGACTCCACTAGGGATGAATGCGAGTTTGTCGTTTCATCTTGTTGGGTCAGTTTCAATCATTGATTTACTTATCTGCCTTTCCTATTTTTCTTTCTTAGTTTTCATCCTCTGTTCAGCTCCAGAGTGTCAAGATTGACCTCTGCTTATTAGGTTTTGATTTTTCCTCTTTTTCCCATAGTTATCTGGCTTGGTATGCTTTTCCTCTGATCAGTTGTGCCAATTGGCATAGTTTTTTATTTTTGCGGTCGTGCCAACCCCTGTATGGCACAGATTATAGCCTTACAGCCGCACCAACCCTTGTAGGATTTGGTTTGACCTCCTTAATGAGTATTTTGGTCAATTGTGCTTGCTTCTAGGTTATTTTTTTATGTGTAACTATGCCTTTGGGACTGTTTTGACTGTCGTCAACCTTATTTCCTCCTTCATTTGTCCATTTTCTTATCAGTGTGAATTGAGGCCTTAGGGTTTCTAAGGGTTTGGTACACTGAGCCTTCTTTTTGGAAACCAAGTCGTTTTAATTGTTGTCAGCCTCATTCTTGGGTTGATTGCACTAAGTTTTCTTGATTCCTTTGAGTGATTGATTTGGTTGAATGATCATTTCATTTTTCAATTGGTTCTTCTCCTTATGACTCCAAGCATCGATTATATTTCTTGTTTTGGGTCATTTTGAAAACTTTATGTTGGTTTGGAAGATTATGACATTAGTTTGAGTGATTTCTTGTGTTTGTTTGTATTTTATTGAGTCATTCAATTTAAATTCCTACACAACACTTAAACTAGCGTTTTTTTTCATGTTTTATGTAATTAGTGCATCATGTACTTATTTTCATTGAAAAAATTAAGAAAAAAAATATTTTTCATTCTTTCTTTGCACCAAAAGTGAAATTTTCTTTTGCATAACTCGCGACTGATTGTCTAGGAAAGAGTTTCATTTTTTTTAATGTTGTTAGATGCATTAGTGGATTTCTTTGAATACTTACATTGTTTTCTTTTCTCTGAAATATCTCTATCCTTCTCGTAATTGGCCTTCATTGAATCAGAAAGGATGTTCATTTGCATGTAGCTTGCATTTAGGAATTTTTAGATCCAGATTCGATAGGGCCTTAAAACTGAACATAATCTAATATCAACTTTAAAATTAATTTAATTAACCTAAGGAAGCATTGAAACCTAACGAAAATTTTTTAGTTGTCTAGGCTATAGACGTGTTCCGGCGTCTTAAAATCTAGTAGTTGTTGTTTTCCATTTGGCTTTAGACAACGCTAGTACAAAATTGTGCTCCCCATACCGTCGAGTATATAAAGGGATACTCCTCTAGGTTGCCATCCTTTTATCCATAGGAAGCCAAGTCTACCGCCTTGTAACTATGAAACACCGAACACAACATTCGGGGAGACTACGTGCATGTACGTCAAGTCCTTGGTCATTTTTGTTTCATTTGATCACCAAGGTGTATATGGCAGTTCATGGAAACTTGGTAAACCCTCTTTCTTAGAGCACCCAAGTAGTCATTTTGATATTTCCATGACTCCTTAAAAATATAAGAGATCGTTAAGCGCTTGTCCTTTCATGCTTGTTTCAAACTGAAAGTGATAGAGTCACCTTTTTCCTGTTTCTCGACTCTTGAAATATGAAACGACAGATTTTTGTTTTAATGTCTTAAAATTAACTGTCCACGAAATATTCTTGGTTAAATTTATCTTCTTTAGGGTTTTTTTAAGGTTTTTTTCGATGGAAATGTTTCCAGAGTTTACCAACCAAGGAATCCCCTCCAAATGGAATCTTGGTCCTTTTCCTACTTTTGGGAATATTGGTGCTCCTTATATGGCAACATTGTCCTTGCTTGGGTTAACTCTTGGGTTCCCTATTTGGTTATTCTCGACCTCTGTGGTCTCGAGTTTTCTGCCCACTGTACAATCATCCGCTCCACCTGAACAACATCATGTTGATTCTAAGGCGGACCTCTCCCCTTCTTCGCTTATTTCTTCGTCCTCCTCTTCTACTTCGTTTGGTGAAAGTCTGGATTTTAGTAACTAGGTCGCTAAGAAGAAGAAGAAGAAGAGAACAAAGAAGAAGTCAGATAAGAGAGAGGCCAACTTTGCGTCTATTGCTCCTGAGAAACCTTCCCTTGATAAACCATCCAACCTTCCACAGAAAGTTAAATTCCCTTACATGTTGTGCAAAGGTGACCACTTTCTTTGAGACTTCCCTGGCATTCCTAAGGTACTTGAAGTATGGTCTGATGATCGTCCGTCATTGCCTTTGGCTTCTGGAAGTCATATTGGTGGCACGTCTTCGACTAAAAATGATAAGATGCATAACATACATGGTAATATTACCAATCCCTGTAATTTTTGTGAAAAGAATCATACCATTCACCTTTGTCTGTACATGGATGAAGCCAAGAGAGTGTTGGAAAACCTTGCGTTTCTACACCCTACCTTCGGGTCGGTTACCAAAAGCATTCTTTGAGTCCTCCACTAGTTGATCAACTGATTGATCAAGATTCATCTTTGGTTGATCCCACTCCCTTGGAAATTCAAATTCATGAATCCATTCCTGACCAACTTTTGGTCGTGGAATCAGTCGATCTGATCCTGCCTATGGTTCATCAGGTCTTTTCCGTCAAGTGTGGATCTCATGCTCTGCACGTTCTTCTTGTTTCTTTAGATTCCTTGTACTTGGAGAAACATTATCCTGTCCCTATATTTTAAGAATTTTCTCCTCCTCCTCCCATGATGGATGTCCAAGAGGATGATCCTCTTGCTCTCGTAACAGCATAGGATGACCATCTCAGTTCAGTGGTACCCCCTCCAAGTATTTTGGTTTCTTCCTTCCATTGGAGTCGATTTGCGGGATACTACCTTCCTTCGTATGTGCCTTTTGAGATCACGGCACAGGCCTTCGATATGGTCGTACCTAGCACAATTATAGATGAAGGCACATTTGTTAATGTTAGGTCTTCCACTGCTTGCCAAGATTTTGGTTCTACACCGCTTGTGCCTATTACACAAAATTTGTTGGCATTTAACAAAAGAACAAGTCAGTCGTTAGGGATCCTTCTGAAGTTGCCTGTTACTTTTGGAGGGAAAACTATCTATATTGACGTGATGGTTGTTCGAGGACATTTGGATTTCAATTTATTCTTGGGGCATGACTATTATTATGCCATGGGTGCACTTGTCTCCTCCCTCTTTCATGTGATTTATTTTCCACACAAAGGTCGGATCGTGACCATTGATCAGCTTTCATTCTTTGGTCTTGAAGTGGTGATTGGCCAACCATCATCTCTGCTGGATTTTTATCCACCAGTTGTATCTTCACCACTGTAGGTTAATTATGTGGCTACCTTCCCCGTGCCCACATTCAGTGATAGTGTCGTTGTGCATCGTCTGTTGGGGGCATTAGGTCCTGATTTCTGAGATGTTGTTCTCCCATCAAATGTGAAACTCTTGGAAGCCATGTCCAATTCTTTGTTAAGGTAAAAGTTCGTCAGAGCATAGTTCATTTTCTTGTGCCAAGCTCTTTAAAAAATGGAACAAGCTTCTTTCGGAGCAGTGTTTGTTTTCTTGTGTCAAGCTCCTTAATAAATGAAAGAATTTTGTCTGAGGATAGTTCGTTTTCTATGTCAACCTCATTAAAAAAAATTAATTAGGTCACGAGGATAGTTCTTTTACTGTTTCAACCTCGTTAAAAAATGAAATGTGTTCCATTTTTAATTTGAGCATTTGATTAGATCTCGTAAAATTCTAGTCGATTATTTCTCTTGATATCATAATTTGAACTGTCACTCCATCTACCTTTCATATGGATCAAAGCTTGGGGGGCATGTATCTAAAATTGAGTCACCATGCTGGCAGCATGCAAAAAATTTTCAAACATAGTTTGTTTCCCTTTCAAGCTTGTGTAAAAATGAAACTAGTTTCAAGCATAGTTTTCTGAAAAGTTTCAATATTGTGTAAAAATGAAACCAACTTGAAGCAGAGTTTCCAGATTTCAAGCTTGTGCAAAAATTAAATAATTCCCATTGTACCTCTCGTGATTTCCATTTTATCAGCCTATTTTTCTAGATGAACCTCGGTTTTCTCATTCCATCATCCTCATTTTCTTGGCTGATCATATGCCTTCACTTGATTGTTTTACCCATTTTCGAGGAACCACTCCAATGAGTGGTGTTGTTAGCCAGCCTCTTGACCTTTACTTGTTCTAAGAAGTTCCACCATCATCAGAACCAGTTGCTACCGTTAATACCACTCATTCCTCCAGGTGCAGTCATATTTCAGCTCTTTTCTAACTTTATAAAATTGAAAAGATTGCCGAGACTCTTGTTGTTTCGAACTCATTAAATCGCTGTGAAGCTATATCTACCTAGTATACATTTACCCCCTTTTTCAGGTTGGGACAGATTATTTATGTAAAAGGAATACCTTAGTCTATCACGACTAAGAGGTTCTTTCAGATATTATTTTCTACCTTTTCGGATCTGAGGGACTATTTATGAAAAGGGCTATGATGGAGTTCTCTTTTCTACCTTATTTTCAAACCCTATAAACATGAAAAGATGTCGAGTTCTCCCTTTTTCAGACTCGTTAAAACCTGATGACATCACACTTCGTCGCCATGACGTTACTTGAGTTCCTCCTTCCTAGGGCACAAGAGTATGATATCCCCTTCAAGCTTATTTTAAAAAATAATTGGGGTACTCACTAGAAATGGTGGGGGAAAATGGAACCAAGTTTTAGTTATGTTGGTAGTATGTCTTTCTTGAACATGGCACTTGTCTGCATTCGTGTTAGGTTGGGGACATATCATTTCGTCATTTTTTCCTCCATGGGTTTGGTTAATCTCTTTTGATCTCTCATCTACTCTTTTCCACGTCATCATGACCTCAGATACTTTGATGTCAAATACTGCCAAATCCAATGTCATGATGCTGATATGTTCAAGATAAGTTTTCCTCTGCAGTTTTCAACCTCCCTTTGATTCGCTGTTGGTCCTATTTCACTATCATCATGTTCCTTTGTCTCGTATCGATGATGTGGGAAACATTATGTCCCACCTTCAATCAGGTCACTTCCTGTTGACTTCAGCTCATTATCCAGGAATTTAATCTAGAGACTCCCTTCTGGTACCTTGGAGCCTGCATGCCTTAATGGTAGGTTTCTCGCATTCGACACAAAGTCCACATCATTGGCCGTCGATCGAGTTATTCTGTAGATGTTCGATGCCAAATCACTATTCACATTCCGTGGATTGTATTGGTTGTACCTTGAGAACCATTGTAACTATTGGTGGTTTCTCCCATTCCTGTTAACAAATTTCATCATTGGCTGGTAATCAGGTGATTTTATTGCATGTTCGACTTCAGCTCATATATTCGCATGCTTGAATTTGTACTTGTTCGGGTAAAGATGGAGCACAAGACCCTAGGATTTTGTCTGATAAAATCCAGGTTATGGATTTTTGTGGAATATCATGACTTATTGCATCTCTCTTTTGATTGTATTGCTGCGACCATACCTGAGTCCATTTTTTGATCCTTTTTGCCGGATGGCTGCGTCCATACCTCAGATCTCAGTTTTTATACATTCTATTATGGATGGTTGTGCCCATACCACATGTTCATGTATCAGAGATATAATTCGTAAATGCAGGTTTTCCGACAGTGGTGTTTGGTTTGAACGCATTCTCATAAAGCCTTTCGCCGCTCCCTCTCCCTCGGACCTCATGCTTTATGGGGCATTTATTACATGTCACATTCCCTGCAATCTCCATCTCTCCCATTTGAGGGTCATTTCCGTGATCAATAAGCAGTTTCATGCCTTGCAAATACCATCATTGTATCCCTTTACATGAGAGTAATATTCCTTCTTTTGACAATTCCCTGAGCAAAGACTCAAAAACCCTTTTTTTTCCCTTCACGCGGGTAGTTAGTTATTCCCTCGTGCCAAATTAAAACTGGACCCCATGCCAATTGGCGCTCTGTCCCAGTTTTCCACCCACGCCAAGCTGTTTATGGAATTTTAAAAAAAAATAGAGGCGGATATTCCACTCCAACCACCTCGAGGATGAGTCATTGGGAGTGGTTGGAATGATAAACCATGGACTCCCTCCTTTAGTTTATGGTTTCCACCTCTTACGGGAACTCCCTAAAGGATAGGCCTCCCTCCCACCTTTGTATGGATCCTAACCTCCTCCTTTTCCTCTATAAAAAGAAGCCATCTCTCTTTTCACAAACTAGTTGAATAGCTAAATGGTTTACTAGCTGAACAACGAAAGAGCTGAAGTTGGAGAAATACTGGAGAGATAGAATAAGAAGGAATTATGTTGAGAGAGCTTGAGTCCATGCCTTCTGAGAGAGCTTGAGTCCATGCCTTTATCCCATCTGAGTTCCCTGATGAACATCTGAGATGCGCTTCGGCTGAACCCCGTTGGTGGAGACCTCAATGTCAAAGCTTTGGTTGTATCTCTTCCTTTCATTAATACATATACGTGACTATTGTTTGGTTCCACTTTTGTGTTTTGATGTTTTTTTAATGCAGTTTGTTTAGCCCTCTTTGAATGAATAGTTATGAATGAAATGTTATTATGTCGTATGCTGTTCTTGTTTTCTAATTCTATGTGTAGGTATCCGAGCATGACTGCGAAAGGATTGTGACTTGAAAAGATAGAATCAGGAGGCCACCACCACTACAGTAACGATGATAGAATTGGACTCTAGGTAGGTTGCTCTACCGTGTCCTAGTCCTCTTTCATTCAATAATTAGGAATCAACACTTTAGGATGTATCTTTGTTTCTAGACCCACTCTAGGGCTAGAGGGATCGTATCTGTCTGGAGAGAGGATTTAACTTCTTAACACTTAGATAGTTGTTTCTAATGACGTATTGTATGTGTCAAATGAAGATCATATGAAATATTTATGACCCTAGGAATTTGATGTACCGACTAACCCCAACGAGGCCCACAAGTGTTTAGTGCTTTGTCTCCTAGGGTTAGGTTTTTGTATGTTTAAGGTTTTCCATTGTTTCTCAATAACAAAAATTCCCCCTAACCTTGTACAATAAAAAAGTTCAGAATACATGTATTCATGAAATCTCTTCTCATAGATATGCTATCATCGCCTGAGCTAGTTTATTTTCATTATGCATGTAAAAAAAAGTTAGTATATTTTATTAATGAATTGAATTTCCATTTTCGTTGTAGCTCTACGTTTCTATCCAAATTTGTATTTCATTTTTTTCATGCATAAATTTATATCAGTGGTATCAAAGTTTTCTTCTCTTTCTATGTTTTTCTGTGCATGACCCCAACGAGTTCGGGTTATAAGGAGTTAGTAATTGAACTGATTGAACTGTTGCAAGAATGCCCTCACTGACCTCAATGAAGGAAGAAAAGAAATATGAGGGAGAAAGAGATCCTTTAAAAATGTTGGTAGAAAAATACTTCAAATGAAAAAGGAATGAGATGATAGATAAATGTTTCCAAATCCTTTGGTAGTTATCAGTGGGAAAATATTATTCATCTAGTAGCCATCTAAGAGGTACCACCCCCTCCAGGGTACAACTTAACTTTGACATTATTATATCTGAAGGCTATATAAATGTAGATGTCATAGATAAATCATTAAATATGGTGGAAGGATATTTTTCGGTCCATAATTTTTCCAATAGGGAAAATATTACTTTTTTACTCCTCAAGACCATGTCCATGTCAAGGACTTGTCGGAAACCTACTATGAACAGAAGGATGAAAATTAACCCTCATTATTTTCATCTACACCCAGTTGGAATTATTTTCAAGATGTCATGAAGGAATAATATTACCCTGTCAAGAGCTATAATTATAAATACATAAATTGGACAACTATGCGGCATGGAAGGGACCAAGATGTGTGAGATTTTAAAAATACTTTTCATACTCTTCGCACGAAGTTGGTTATCAAATATTCTTGGCAACATATACTACTAAATTATTTTGTCTATCTACATAAATACATTCAGGACAATATTGATTTCCTTGACATCAAATTGCTTGGTGTTGCATATCGATATGTTGTCGAAATCGAGAAGAAATTTAATTAGAAGAAGTGATACCTTGGATTTTTGAATCTGAAGTAAGGAAAAAGCACCCTAAAATTGTATAATAAAGGACAGAGCCATGGTTAGGTGGCTTAGGAAAACCAATCAAAGATTCAAGTAAAGGAAAAATTCAAGAAGACAAATCAGGGCATAGGAAAGTGTTGTGAGTTCCACGAGAGCCCCACTCATGAAACAAATTAGTTTCCTGAAAAAAATCAGTCGTGGCCGAGATAAAAGCTTCAAATTCATATTCATGTTCCGACTTTGAGTTAAAATCCAATAAAGGAAATGATAAAAGGAAGAATATTATTTATTTAGAGCCCAACGCTATTGTTTCCTCCACCAAAGTTGAGAAGATTGAGATCTAAGACCTAGACGAAGGGGATCATCTCTTCCACTCATAGATGTGGGTTAAGGGGTATCTGTTGTAGTTATTGTCAACAGTTGGAGCCAAAATAAACTCATCTCAGTAAATTTCATTAAGTTTTTGGTCCTATAGACCACACCACACTCACAACCATACACCATTAAGTGGTTCCATGAAGGATGATATCTTCGCATCAGCCAATAATGTCACCTTCCATATAACATGAAGCCCTTAATGGATTATGTATTGTGTGATGTTGTTCCTCCTGAAGTATGTGATGTGGTATTAAGCCATACATACTTTTTAAAGTGTCATGTTGTGTATGAGTCTAGGCCTCACACTCTTATTATTAGTTTTGGAAGTAATTTATAGACGATACCAAAGGTAGCACCTCCTACCACCATCTCTTTGATTTCTACAAATCAATGCAGAAAGATCATCTCCTAGAATGGGAATTTTTTTTTTTTTTTATTCACTATCAAAGTAAGGGGAAGATCATGGCAACATCCATAGCCACTAAGAAAGGTTCCACCACACATAATAAGAAGGTGGATAAGGTCATGGAATAATGCATGGACATATTCTCCTCAACCACATGGGTACCTTTGCACTATCAGGTCAAGCATTCGATCAATCTGACTCCTGAAGCACCTCTAACTAATGTCCTAATATACAACCACGATATTCTATTAAATTAAAAAATCAAGCATCATATCCAAGATTTGTTGAAAAATGGGCACATTTGACCATCTTCCTCACCTTGTGGGAGGTTGGCTTTACTTGTAAAAAATAAGAATGGGAACTAGAGACTCTACATTAATTATTAGGCACTAAATAAAATCAGTATCCTAAATAGGTATCCAATCCCACGGATTGATGAACTTCTTGACCAACTCAAGGGGGGAAATTACTTTAGCAAGATCGATTTAAAGTTTGGTTATCAGTTGGTTTGAATAGAACACACAGATGTATGGATAACCACTTTCAAATCCAAGGAGGTCCATTTCTAGTGGTTCGGATTGACTTTCAGGTTGGAAAATTTCCCTACAAATTTTATGAGGCTGATGGATGAAACATTTTGACCCTTTACTAATTCATTCATGGTTTTATATTTGGACGATATCCTCATCTTCAACAATAATTGGGAAAAGTATTTCCAAGACATTCGACATGTCATTCAAACTCGACAACAACACACACTATGATCGACATTGGACAAATACACCTTTAACATGAGCCATGTATAATATCTAGGTTAAATCATTGATGAGCAATGTGTTCACATTAGGGGAATTTTGAGGTCTAAAATGGGCCTCGTAAGAAAAATGTACAACAAAAATAAAATTTATAACAACCAATAGGATTCAAGATGATGATGTCATCCATAATGGATGATTCACCATTTTTGGAGTAAAAAAGTAAAAATATTAAAAAATAATAAAATAATAAAACTACTTTTTCAACGCGTATTTTAAACTTATCTCCCAAAATTTTTACTCAAATTTTGAGCACGAGTACTGGTTGGATGCGGAATTTAATTCCCCATCCAAGGAGTACCCATGTTGCATACTTTCGATGAACTCTTCTACACGAAAAATGAGAAATACATAAAAAAACATGATTGTAATCACATTTTTTTATGTATTTCTCATTTTTCGTGTAGTAGGACCCATAAAAAGTATGCAACATGGGTACTGCTTGGATGGGGAATTAAATTCTGCATCCAACGAGTACTCCCGCTCGAAATTTGAGTAAAAACTTTGGGAGATAAGTTGAAAATATGAATTGAAAAAGTAGTTTTTTCATTTTTCCCTCTAAAATTTGATGATTTCATCAAATCTTATTAGATTTTTTCCACTATTATTTTATAATTTCCTTAGGAGGCCCATTTTCGACCTCAAAATTACCCTAATGTTTGGATTCGAATATGATCCAAGTTGTTCTTTATTGGTCAGCTCTAACCACTCTAAAAGAGCTTCAGAGCTTTTTGGGTCTTGCCAATTTTTATCAGAGTTTCATGTTTGGATTCTCTCATAATACTTGGCCTTTGAGTAAAGTTACTAACGACAGAGAAAAATAAATTTTTCTATGGTCCAAGTCCCAAAATAAGGTGTTCATTGAGTTGAAGAACTTCCTTTTCTATGCACTAGTATTCACATTTGCATACCCACAACAACCATTTTAAATTGAGACAAATGCATCCAACCATGTTGTTGGTCGAGTTATCACCTAGTAATGGCATCTAGTCACCTATCACTATGAGATGATTTTTGATACAATTCATAAATACCCCACCAATGATAAATATATGTATTCGATCACATGGGCTTGCCAGTAATGGGAACGTTACTTTTTTGGGAAGGAGAAATTCATCAGCATAGATGACCGACGTATTCAATATATATAGACATAATGGAAGTTGAGAAAACATGCCCATCATAATTTGTCGACATATATACAACAATTTCAATTTAAAATTAAACATAAGAAGGAAAGCACCACTCATGTTGCAGATTTCCTCGACCGACCCTCGGTTGGAGAAATAACCATTTTTCTCAACTTTTGTGGCCATGAAACCTCTATATGGACACAACCACACAAAAATTATCAAGGGTTCACTACCACATACAATATGCTAGTGTATGTAAATAAATTTCCATGCTTCTACCTCTAGGACACATTATAATGCTACCTGGGCTACGTTTGTGTTTCTTCAAGTGAGCTTTCTAATATGATTTGCGAGGTATAGTATATTTGAGTCAAAATACACCTTAATGTGGATAAAATTATGATAATACTACAAAATTATTTTTATAGGCAAAAACTCCGACAAGATGTTAGAAAATATACCATATCATGAACTACCTGTGTTATCCCCAAGCCAACCATCAAGAAGGCCTATACACCCATCTATATACTCCTATCCAACCATGGAATCCATGTCCATGAATTATCTATCTATTGTTCCTTCTGCCAACCATGGTAATGATTATCCATTTCAGCTCCTGTAGAGAGTTTCTAAGATGGGTATATTAGTTGCCTACAACATGAACATCACAATAGATAACACTGGAAAACTCTTATTTGAATGAGTGTGGGTACATTTTTGGATCCCATAGACCATTATATCAAATAAATATAGTAGGTTCTTGAGCACATTCTATTTGAGCCTCTCGTAACTATTAGACACCAAGATCCCTAAGTCGACTACATTCCATCCCCAGACAGATGGATAGACAAAGGTCGTCAATAGGATAATCATGCACAAAATATGCATGTTTTTGAACCTCAAAATTATCCTCTCTCTGACATCCTTTCTCACCTTTTTCCCTTACTTTATCATAAGATTACATATTCCAATCAATGATAAATGCCATGTTTTGTCTCAAGTAATGGATTTAAATGACTTCCATGTTATATTCTCATGTTCTTTGTATTCGAATAGATTTTTGTAATTTGGATATAGAACGCAGTCTATTTTGCAGCTAATCGTGGATTCCGTAGATACTCTAATGATCTGAAAGGTTCTAGGTATCAAAAGGAGAATTGAGCCACATAGGCATTTCCAGAATTATCTCCACATGGATTTTGTCTTATTCACTTTGTCCAGATCGATATAAAAGGAGGCCTAATACCATGGTCAAAGGCATGGTGAAAGGATGTTAGCTGAGAATAGAAGGACTCTTGATTTTATCTATCATATCAAATCAATATTTAAACAGTCCAATTTCAATTCTAAAAGTCGAATTAACCACTTATAATAGAATTAAATCATAGACAGTTATGTTTATTTACTTTAAATACCAGTTGTACAAAATAAAAAACAATTAAGTTTTAAGTTTAAGTTAAGCTTTTGTTGATACATTGTGTATTAAGACTTCCTTTTATTGTAATACAACGATAGTTTTCATGCCCATGATTTCTTAAGTGCATCTTTAGCTAGCTAATATTTTAGCTAAATCAGTTGTAGAGGCCCCCTGCACTGGAGGAGGTTTTTCATTCATTTGTTTTGGCTTAATTTTCCTTACATTGTTTTTGTTAAAAAAAAAATATGAGTAGATTAATGTTACATTTTAGTTTTACTCACTAGTATAAAATTAAAACATAACTGTGTAATCATTATTCTTCTAATAAATTTCACGAGGATAGATCTTTTGTTTTCAAATTGAATCAAATTTGAAGCAATAAGAGTACATAGTTATCTAGTTTTCTTACTATTTTGCCATTTATTTTTTTTAGAATCGAATTATCAATTAATTGTGTCAATGGATGTTATCAAAGGTCATTTCAAGAATATGATTCTGAACTAAATATTGGAATGTATAATTCATACAATTAATGAGTTCTTCCTCTACACATTTTACTTGCATTCTAAGAACTTAGAAACTAAGGTATAATTGATTTCTTACACAACATCTCAAGAAGGTAATACTTCACAGTGAATGTTGGAGTAAATCAAACATACATTAGTTGTTCGCAATTAGCTTTATATTCATTTACCTCTGCTTTTAGATCCTCATTTAGTTGCATCACTGATATTCCTAAAGGTCATTCCAAGAAGTTGATTCCATCATATTTCAAGACTAAATTATTGAATGTTTAATTAATGAAATTATTGTGTTATCCTTTACATAATTTACTTTCTTTTCTACATCATTAGGTATAGTTTGCTACTTAACATCATCTCAAGAATGTGACACTTCATATTGAATAATGGAGTAACTAAATATACATTAGTTATTTTCCTTTGCACACTTTAATTTCTTTTCTAGAACATTAAGAAGTTAAGGTATAGATAGTTTCTTCCATACCATCTCAAGAATATAACACTTCATATTGAATGCCAGAATAAATAAATATACATTATTTGTTTTCTCCTTTCACTTAGAATAACACTGCAATTTCAATCTCAGTTATAAGAATCAGATCCATGGAATAGGAATAATGTTAGATAGAAATCATTAAGATAGATACTATGTTTTTTCAGATTAGATTCTAACTAGCCAAAAGTCTTTGATTTATTTTATGTAAATTAGATTAACTTAGCAACACTTCCTTTTCTTCCTTCTTAAAAATTCATTAGATTATTCTAATTTCTTTCATAGTTTTAGATTAAACATTCTTAGACATCAAAGAACAAAACCCCCAAAACAACATAAAATACAAACAACTAAGTAAGAAGAAGTTTAAATAAGCACATAGAGTGCACCACACTTCGTCAGTTTACAAACCTCGGTTGATAATTTATGGAAAAAATTTAAGACATTAAATTGACTAAAAATATTTGCGCTATTGTCGGGGAAGTGTAATTAGGTAGCCTCATTTCTTACATCTAAAAAAAAATGATATGCGTAGAGAAAGAGACTCTAGGGGAATATTCATAGCTAGAGGCAGGAGTTTAATCCCTACAACACCACTTACTCCACCAATATTATGAAGTGATACACCTCCATCTCAAACTCATATTACATATTTCACTAGCCATAGAATCCATGAAGTTGTAAGGTCAAAAATCCAATTAGAAGGATCTCCTACTTCATCCACTGAGGCAGTCTTACAGGAAGAAGAACTTAGATCTTCAACAGAAGGAGTAACCTTTTTCAACTCTACAGGGGAAAATATTTTAGTTGAAGAGTTAGAAATTCCTGGTAGAGAGGAATAATAATGCCCTTTTTCAACATACCATTGAGAGAAGAACCATAGGAAGAGCAATTAACCTTGTAGGTGGAATCTTATATTAGCTTTGAAGAATATATAATGGCAGGAAGAGGAGAAGAAGTAGAAGGAGAAGGAGAAATTATAAATGGAGAAACTGTGATATTAGGAGGAGGTAGAGGAAGAGGTAGAGGTAATGTAGAAAGAGGCAGAAGAAATAGGGAAATTGGTAGTTCCTTTGGATTTCGTATAGTTGATGAAGAGACAAATGGCACAATGAAAAATATTTCACCTTCTGTACTTCCAAATTTTCATGGATTAAAGAGTGAAGATCCTGAAACCTTTTTCTTTGAATTTGATGTCTTGTGTATAACTTATGATTATTTACAAGACTCTCATAAACTCAAATTGTTTCCTTCAACATTGAAAGGAGCAGCTCTAAAATGGTTCATGAATTTAATCACTGAATCTATCAGACCATGGAATGACATGAAGAGAGAATTTTTAGAAAGGTATTGGGATTATTTCATACCCATAAATAACAAGGATGAAGTATTTAAAATGATGCAAAAAGAGGACGAAAATTTGGAGGATTTAATTGAAAGATTCAACTATAACATAAAAAGAGAAAAAATGGATAATTTAGATCAATATACTTTAAAATATAATTTATTAAAATCTATTAGAGATGAATTGATAGACATTCTCAACATGAAGGGAAAGGGAGATATCTCTAAAATTCCATTATCTGAGATTGGTGAATTATGTATCCATCTCTCAAGGGGAAAATAAAAAATTGGGAAAAATCCAAGAGATCCTTCTCTTGCTAGAGTAAATAGATCTGCAACTGGAACAGTGAGTAGGGAAGAAATTGGAAACATTATTGATGAATTTAAAACATACATTTTATAGAGTCTTAGTGAATAGATAGACACCCTTAAATTACAAAACAAGCGGAAAGCCAAGACAGATGCTTTAGCTATTTTCTTTCCCAAATGTAGAAAGAAGAATTCTTTGAGAAAATGTCCTCTTGATGAAAAAGTTATAGAGACCTGTATCATTTGTTCAGAAAGTCATGAGAGTAAGATTTTTCCTTCATTTCTATGTCTTAAGGTTTTTTTTCAAGAAGAAACAACTTCAAATCCAACATAATCTCTTTGCTATTGAAGACCATGGCAAGGGCCACAAGCTCAAGGCTTTAACAATCAAATGTATACTCAACCCCCACCAAATAATTGGAATTCCTGGCCTCAATCTCAATCTGAATCTCAATATTTGGCTCGAGGAATGAAAAATACCCATGGAAGATTCTTTCAATATTACCAATATCCTCCATCATATTCAAACTATCCTCCCCAATAAATTCCCCAACAAAATCAACAACCCCAACTCCAAAAACCAAAATCCACAACTTTCACTACCATTTACACAAAGACCAAATCAACTACCTGCCCAACCATTACCAAACCCCAACAATAAAAATCTTCAAAATACCTACATGATATAAGGGCAACAATTTCCAACTTACATGATCACTCCTCTAGATCTCAATGATGTCCAACTTAGATCTGGTAGGATATTAGAAAAGAAAAAGCCTTCTATAGTTATTCAAGAACAAGATAGTTTTGAGGAAGATTCTCTATAGCCAAATAAAATTTTTGAGGATGGAACATCTCTTAAAAACCATAACTATGAAAATGAAAAAAAAAACTAGTAAACTCAACTCCTATCATAGAGCAACCATCAATTCCTACTTCTACACCTCCTTTTCCTGAACGATTACAAGTTGATAGAGGAGTAGAAAAATAGTTATGTTCCCCAATTATGATTTTCTAGATGAATTGAAAAATGTCTTTATCAAAATCCCTTCGTTACAAGCCATTAAAGAGATTCCAATTCTAGCCAAAATAATAAAGGATTTGAGCATGAAGAAACTAGGAAGAAAAAAAAAGGAAATTTAAAGAATTCGACTCGTAGGAAAAATTGCAGACATAATGATGGGAAAAATTTCCACACAAAAACATTTAGATCCAAGAAGTCCAGTTGTAAAAAAAATATCAATGGGGTTGAAATTCCAAATACATTTATTGATTTACGAGCAACAATAAACATTATGAGCAAATAAACCAAGGAATCACTCGAACTTCCTAATCTTCTGTATACACCTACATTACTGTAATTGGTAGATAGATATGTAATGAAGCGATATGGTGTGTTGGAAGATATTTCAGTATCCTTAGAGTCTTGGGAGTATCCTATTGATTTATGATCTTAACTCCCAAGAAAAATTTAGGAGGACATCCACTTACATTAGAAGGACCTTGGTTGGCTACAGCTGATGCTTTCATTAGCTGTAGATCTGGTGACATGTATATCTCTGATGGTAACTCAATAGAGAAATTCACTTTATATCCTCCAACAAGAACAATCATAGAGTTAGATGACAAAGAATGGATTGATGATGAAAATGATATACTACCTCTCTTTACTATTTCAACCATTAGTGAAGATAGTCAAATCTTAAATTCAATGGAAAATTTTGAATCATCCCCAGAATATGAACATGATAAATTTCAAGAAAAATACAATATTGAATATTTGTCATCTAGGTAGATGTCTCTTTATTCTATGGAAGAATTTGGTAGCTCTACAGTTGAAATATTTCCAGGGAAAACTTTGAACATAAACAATAACTTAGAGAGATTACAACAGGAAAAGTTAATAAAAACATTACAGCAACATTCTTCTGCATATGCATGGGAATACACTAACATGAAACGAATTATTCCTAAGAATTGAACACATCACATCAATATTGAGGAAAATTGTAAACCTATCAGACAACCTCAAAGAAGGATGAATCCATATCTTAGGGAAATTGTGAAAGAAGAGTTGCAAAAGTTGCTGAATGTAAACTTCATTTACCCAATTTCAGATAGTCAGTGGGTTTCTCCTTTAGTGATTGTTCCTAAAAAATAATGGTAAATGGAGGGTATGCATTGACTATAGAGAACTGAAGAAAGCTATCCTAAAAGATCATTTTCCTTTACCCTTTATAGATCAAGTATTGGATATATTAGCAGGTAAGAATTATTTCTCATTCCTGGATGGTTTTAGTGGTTACAATCAAATTCAGGTAGCCCCTGAAGATCAAGATAAAACCACATTCACCTGTCCATAGGGAACTTATGCCTACCGAGTACTTTCTTTTGGATTTTGCAATGCATCTGCAACATTCTGAAGGGAAGTACTAGGAATTTTTTCTGATCTAATACATGATTGTGTAGAGGTGTATATGGATGAATTTACAGTTTATGGGAATACATTTGAAGAAGCTTTGGAAATTTTTGAAAAGGTTCTTAAAATATGTAAAGAAGAAAACCTTGCACTAAGCCATGAAAAATGTTTAATGATGTTTAAAGAAGGGATTGTTTTAGGAAATCACATTTCAGGAGATAGAATTAAGGTTGATAAATCTAAAGTTGAAGTCATCTCCAAGTTATCAATTCCAAGTTCTCAAAAGGATGTTAGAAGTTTTCTAGGATTCATAGGATATTTATAGAAAATTTCACTAAATTATCATCCCCACTCTTCAAGTTACTCACCAAATATTGTGAATTCAGTGGGAATCCAGATTGCTAGTTGGCATTTGACACTTTAAAAGAAAAAATTTCTGAAGCACCCATTTTAAGAGGTTAAATTGGAAACTACCTTTTCACATTTCAATAGATGCTTCAGATACAGCTCTGGGAACTATATTAGGACAAAAATACTTGATCCCCTATGCCATCTATTACACAAGCAAGAATTTGACTCCCACAGAGTTAAATTACACTTTAAATGAAAATGAATTTTTAGTCGTTGTTCATGCTATCAACAAATTCAGACATTATATAACAGGCTACGAAACCTTTGTTCGTACAGATCACTTTGCAATTAGATATTTAAAGAATAAATCTATTACTAATGGCAGAGTTACAGGATAGTTATTACTCTTGCAAGAATTCAACATCACCGTTCTAGACCGACCTGGAAAACAAAACACAATTGCTGATTTCTTGTCTAGAATTAAAAATATCAAAGATGACACTCCAACTAAAGATAAATTTCCTGATGAATACCTTTTTGCAATAACTACTCAGATTCCTTGGTTCGCATATATTGCTAATTACTTAGTTACACGAAAATTACCTTCACATTTGTTTCCTAGGGAGAAAAGAAAATCATTCAAATAAGTGCAACATACTCATGGATTACTAATGAATTGTATAAAATAGGTCCAGATCTCATCATAAGAAGATGTGTTCGAGAAGATGAAGTGCCTAAAATTCTCAAGGCATCTCATGATGAAAATTGTGGTGGAAACTTTGTTGAAAAGAGGGAAACCTATAAAATCCTTCATTTGGGATATTATTGGCCATCCATCTCCATAGATGCCAAAGAATATGTCAAAAGGTGTGAAAACTTCCAAAGGGTAGGGAAACTTGCTCCTTAAGATGAAATTCCATTACAGTCTCAGGGACTCATTGAACCTTTTGAAAAATGGGCCTTGGATTTTGTTGGACCAATCAATCCACCATCGAAAAAAAGAAGAAGTATATTTTGGTATGTAATAATTATGTCACTAAATTAGTAGAGGCTAAAGCATTACCTTTTTCTAATGAACGACCTGTAGTTAATTTTCTTTTTGAGGATATCTTCACTCATTTTGCTGTTCCAAGAGAAATTGTGACAGATCAGGGATCCCATTTTGAATCCAAGTTGGTGAAAAGGCTCGTGGAAGAATAGAATATCAAGCATAGAAATTCTACTCCTTATCATCCACAAGAAAATGGTCAAGTAGAGTCTACCAATAAAGTGATTGAAGGAATTCTCACTAAGACTGTGCATCTACACAGAAGATATTGGGTAGAAAGGTTTCTTGAAGCCTTATGGGCTTAAAAAACTACATGGAGGAATACAATAGGACATACTCCCTATGAAATTGTTTATCGGAGGCAAGCCCTGTTCCCTATATATTATCAAATTCAAACCTTCAAGATGGAAGTCCAATTGGGACATGATTTATCAGAAGCACAGAAACATAGATTGGAGCAGCTCAATGGGTTTGATGAAATCAAGAAAGATGCAATTCAAAGAACTATAATAGTCCAATATAAAAGGGCTAAATGGCATGATAAGTATATCAAGGAGAAGAAGTTTCAACAGGAGATTCAACACTTTTTTTCAATTCAAAATTGAAATATTTTCAAGGAAATTTTTCGACTCATTGGCTTGGGCAATATGAGATTGAAAAATTCTTTGATAATGGAGAAGTGAAGATAAGGACAATAGATGAAGAAAAGGTACCTCTTCTTATGAATGTTCATCGCATGAAAATATATCGTAAGCCAATTTCAAGAGAAGAGTTTATCAATATTTTCTAAGATAATACTGATATGACGTTAGTGACGAAGAATTCTTCTTCTTCACTAACATAGTTTTATTTTCCCTAAATATATATAATAATAATAATAATAATAATAATAATAATAAAGTGTATAAGTATGAAAACCAATTAATGGTTGGCATACTTATATAGAGAATACAGGGTGAAAATCAGAGATTTCTGACATCTTATCTTTTCCATTTCTTTTCTACAATAAGTAGTAACACAAAAACTACATTCATATTCCATCTTTGCAGCTCATAATCTTCAGATTCATTCCATTTTACAGTCCATAGTCATATTCACTTTCATTCCATTTTCACAATCATATTCACTTCCATTCCATTTCACAATCATATTCCACTTACATTCCATTCCACAAACCATATTTCAATTTTTTTTTTACATATTCAATTCTGCAACTAACTACATTCTGTAGATGATTCCATTCTGTAGCTGAGCACATTTTGTAGCTGAATACACTCTGTATTTGATTCCATTTTGTAGCTAATTCTATACTGTGGCCATGTTACATTTCATTCGGCAGCTCTAACACAATTGTACATCGTACACAAAAATGATGATTATAGGAAATTGAAGACTTATGTTTTAAAAACCAACATGCTAAAAGGTACCTGAAGGAATAAACATCGAAGAAACAACAAATGAAAAGGTTAGTTCTAAAAAGGTAAATTTGAAAAAAATTAGTTTAATAGCAAGATTAAAACATTAGCAAGTATAATATTGATGGTGATATGCTCCCTTGACAGATTGTCATTTGATTTGATTGTGATTTCCATCATACTACAGATCAACCACATCCTCCTCATTGTGTTTCATAATGGTCCATAATTGACTCCGTCATTGATGATTAATGATCATGACCTGTTGACGTGACATATCCATCTCCATTTCTTTGAAACACCAATCCATACAACCTATTTATTTCATACAAACCCTCGATACCTTTCATCAGTTCCGTAACCATATTCATTTCATAAATAGAGAAGGCTAATTATGAAGGTTAAAAACTCTGCAGGCATGGGATTGATAGTCAGATCAGAACCGGAGGGAACAAAATATATGGGAGGATACCCTTAGATCAAGGAAATGTTGTAGAAATTTGTATGGCTCAAATTCGTAGATAAATTCGATGGTTTTCACAAAGAGATTACAAAATATTTTGCTCAGTCTTTTGATGGCACAAAAGTGGAAATTGGAGACATGAAGTTCACAGATACAGAGTCATTCATGGCCGAAGCCACAAAACTTCCAAGGTTTGGTGAAAGGTGGTTCAAAAACAAAGAGTTTCACAATGAATCATGGAAATTTATACTCAAAAACCCAAGTATGGATGTCTCTGTTTTCATAAAAGGTATCCCAAGCTCAGTTCTTAAAAATAAATGGAGGAACATGCTCTTGGTTTTACAGAAATTTACCACCTATGAAGGAAGGTTTGGTTACATGTATGTGTTTAGTCAATTTAGTGTCCCAAATTTCTAACATAAATTATCGACCAAGGCTAGTAAACTGATGAAGTGTGATGCACTATATGTGCCTAAGTATCCATTTTTCTTACTTCATTGTTTTTAGTTTTTTATTGATGTTCTGGGGTTTTTATGTTGATGCTTAGTATGCTACTCTATGCTAAAAAGATGAAGTTAGATGTATGTCAAAAGAGAGAAAATGAAATGTTAATAAATGAATTAAAATAGAGTTTATTTGCAAATTTTGTTCATAACTAGAAAATGATGAAAACAGAGAGTCCTAATCCATGGATATTACAGCTTCTAAATTAACATTCATGAAATGAAAAGTCACTCAAAACACTACAACTTAATCTGATTCATTTAGTTAGAGATTTGTTGGAAGAGCTTGTGAAAAAGATTAATTCTAATGCAATGAAGATCTCCTAAAACATAAAAGGAAATGTTGAAACAAACAGTAACTTAAAACATTATAGTGAAATCTCATTCATTTGAAAGAAGTTTGTTGGAAGAGCTTGAGAAAAAGATTACTATAATGTAGTAAGGATCTCCTATGAAATGTTGAAACAACTTATAACATTACAACTAAATCTCATACATGAGTTAGAGGTTTATTGGAATAGATTTTGGAAGAGATTAATCATAATATGAAAAGGAAAAACAATCAATAACTCACAATATTAAAACTAAGTCCCATTCGTGAATTAGAATTTTATTGGAAGAGCTTTTGAAAGAGACTAACTGTAGTATAATAGGGATCTTCCTTTTAACTAAGTAACAGAAAATGAAATGCTAATAACTCAAAATATTACAGTTGAATCCCATTCATTTAATAGAGATGTATTGGAAGAGCTTGAGAAAGAGACTAACTGCAATATCATGAGGATCATTTATCTAAGAAAATGACATGAAACATAATGCTAAAAGCTATGATTTCAGAAAGCAATCTAAGTAAGGAAATATGACAAAACAGAATTGAAAATGACTTATCTAGAAAACATGTAAAACCTCCTTGAATAGCAGGGGCCCTCTGCTATCAATTTGGTGAAATTATTCAGCTCCTTAAAGTTGTAATCAAAACAGCATCAAAGAACTTCTTTATTGAAAAACTCACAAATATACATCCCATTCCATCTTAAGCTTTGTTACAAAACACTCTCTATTCCTTTCTCTTCTTCTCCTATTTTTTCACTACCCATGATAGGAGAAAGCTTCTCCTATTTATACAAAATATGAGAAGTTATCTCATTAATGGGAGTCCATGAATCTCTCCCTCTATCTCTAGAGTTACAATCAAAATAGGAAATGCTTCTTAGAGTTTCAATACAAAAAGGAAATGAGACACATGTCCTCATGATCCCATGATCTTCTCCACTCAAATTCGAATTTGGTTTTGGGAGGCCACATAAAGGTCTTTTAGAAGCTTCCTTTTGACCTACACATATCACAAAACTCATAACACATATATAGATATATGAAACTATGTTAATTTTCTAGTTTCTAATCATAAATTCACTTTAAACACATAAAATAAATAACTTTGGAAGAAAAGGATCCTAACCCATATATTTATGAAAATGGTTACTTGATGTCGGTTTTTAGGTCAGATAGTTATGAAATGAGAGCTAAATGGTAATGACATAATGGAAATATGTATGAATATGGAAAACACTTTTGAGAGTCAACATACCCCCCAACTGAAGTTGTTGCATGTCCTCATGCAACTATTGCAATGATTCATTTGTTCATGAGTTGATCTTTTATGATTTTTGAATCATATTGATTCGTTCCAAACTTTGCTTTATAATATTTTCTTTTGGCAAAGTATAATATATTTGATTGCAACAATTTTTTTTATGGTTGGTTATTGTGTGACAACCGGTTTTTTTTTTAGCAATGGTTCTTGTGTAATAATGCTTTATTTTATTTGTTGCATCAAAGTTCATAAAAAAATTTAGAATCAATTACTTCATCAATGAATTGATCATTTGCAAGGCATATAATCTTTTGGATCATGTTGCAACAATAGTTGGTTGGGAAGTATATGCGGGTGGAAATGAAATGAAAATGTGTGATAGTGTATGACATGTGGATATGAAATGATGTCCCTTCCCCCCAACTAAAGATATGACAATGTGAAAAGGGGAGTGAGGAATTTTTCCAAAGTTACAATTTTAGCATTCTAATGAATTCATGACTAAAAATGAGAAAACCACATACCTTCACTTACCTTAAATGTGGATGAGTTGTGTATACTGAAGAGTGTGGATGTCGATGTTGTTGGATCAGGAACTATGTAAGCAAATGAATTTGATCTGCTTCTTTTTTCTCTTTGTTCTCTTTGTGATGATGGCAAGATTGGGATCTTTATTACTGCCGATACAAATTGATTGCTGCTGCAAACTACTGAAATGATGTAGTCTTCAGTTGTTACAAAATCCAATGGTACAATTCTAGTCATGTGAATAGATGTGTTTTTGTCGAGCATGAAAAGAAGTCATTGGATTACCGACCATTGATGAATGTCGTTAACCAATGCGAGACAAACTCACGATTAATGTCAATGAGTGCCAAGGTACCTAAGTACATATTGAAAAGAGCGAATAAATGGGCTGATGTTGAGCCACTTACAAGATCTGACGATCAAGGGACATTGATGTATTCCCATGATTTTCAGGGAGAGAACTTGTCATTAATGCATACAAGCCTCAAGGTACTATTAAGGACTCTAGTCTTGGGCCTAGATAATTTGCTCATGTCAATAGGCCAAGACTTGTTAGAAGGGAGACCTCAAGGAGTCCTCCATCATCTAACACAAGCATGAAAGAATAATTTTTCAAATACCATAGATTCAATAATTTTCATTGAAGCAAGGTTCACTTGCAAAATGAAAATGATAGGAAAAGGAAAATGGAAATGGACAATGAAAAATGGAAAATGACAATGGAAAATAAGCATGTAGGTGAGCTTCATGATTTTATTTTTGGAGTAGACAAAAAGTAATGGAAAGTGTATGTGAATGAAGGAAAATGAACAACTAACTCTTGCTAGGAAAATAATGGTGGTTTGCTTTTAATTTCTTGGTTGGATTTACAATTGAAAAAGGGACGAAAAGTAATGGTATTGATGGATATGAACATGGAATTGTTCTTATACTTCTCATGAAACCGGTCCTTTGAAAACCAATCGTGCGCACAATTGGTTTCCTTCAATGGTCATTCGATCATCCCAGATCTGAAAAAAAAAAAAAAAAAAAAAAACTTGACATAAAAAACATAAGTGTGTTAAAAAAGTAGCTAATTTCTTTTTGATTCTTACGCAAAAATTAAATGTCAAATGAAACAAATTAAGGTAAGTCAAAAAGTTCTATATTCGGTCAAATTCATGATATCGATAACAATCCATTTTTAAAGAATAACCATGAAAAATAAATCAACTCCCTATTGTCAAATGACTTCATGCATTGTGCTTAGTAAAACAATCAGCATCACAAAGATTCATTGTGTTTTGCAAGTTAAAACTTTATATAAAAATCCACATCAACAATATTAATGCCAAATGTTTATAAATCATCTAAATAATCTTCCAATTGTCCTGCAAACCATTACTAAGAATATATATATATATTTTTTTTTAATTTTAATTTTATTTTTTATTATTTTATTTTTGAATTTTTTTTAAATTTTTTTTTCTTTATTAAAAGGAAATTATTAATTATTTTATTTTATTTTATTTCATTTATTATATATATATATATATATATATATATATATATAATGAAATAAAGCATGGATGAAATAATTGTCCTTATGAATATTTTTGAAACAAAGTCATGCCAATTCCTCTTTCATGCAAGATAAAAATAAAAAGCTTGAAATTTCTAAAGTCAAGTTCCTAACTATGAAGGAGATGAAGGCAGAATCCTTCTCAATTTATACAACTTGCGTTTGATGCACAAGTGATAATGTCTTTGCCACAAATAATCCATTTGTCACTCATCATGTGCCACCACAAATGAATTCTGCCACATTTTCTTTCAAATAAGGAAATCATATCCTTGATTATTTCTCAAAATTGAATTTTATAAAACCGTGACTGTTTTCAAAAAAAAAAAAAAAACATTTTTCTCTCACGCACAATGCAAATTAGTGCTCCGAAGAACCGTGAATTTCACTCAAATCGATGTGAATTTCATAAATTTCCTGTAACATTACCTAATTCACCCCGTTCCAGAAAAAAACCATGTTTTCGTTTTTTCTAATTCGCCTCAGTTTTCTCAGAAAAATTGTTTTAAAATCTGGTGTTTTTTACAATTATGCATTTCGTTTTCTGGAAATTACTTGTGGTTCGATTTGTTTTTATTTGCAGGTTTTAAATTGTAGTGGCTTTTATGTCACAGAGAAGTTCAGATCAATTTCCCTCATTCCAATTACTTGCAATGGAATCTGCAATCTTCTCTTCATCAGCAGTCTGAAATCTTCTCTTCATCAACAATTTCTTTATATGATACACTTCCATTGTCTGTCCCTAAAATTGAATTTGTAATATTCTCTTCATCATAAATTTGCAATCTTCTCCTCATCAACAATTTTCAATCTTCTCATCATCAACAGTTTCTTCAAGTGATATACCTTGATTGTGTGCAAATTTTTAAAAATGATTTCTAATAACTTTTGTTTGAGGAAAAACGAATATGGAAAAGAGATGGTTCCTTTTTCTTTTTTTTAATTGCAGTGCATGGGTCTTTGTGTGAATTGAAGGACTGCATATATGCGTAAAGACAAGCCAAAGGCTGGCCTCATGCGTATGCGTGGGTCTTATTTCCATGAACTAATTTATTTCATTTATTTATTTATTTTTTAAATTATTATTTATTTTTTAATTGATTTGTTAATAAAACTATATATTATATTTTCAAAAATTAAAAAATATACATATATATTTCATTAAAAAAAACAATTATTAAAATTAAAAAATTTCATCATTTTTAAAGTTTATTGTAAAATAAAATGAAATGATGAAAACATAATTTATTATTATTTTTAACATAAAAATTCTTTTTCTGATCCTCTAGATCACACAAAGTGTAGGAGGAGAGCATACTTGAGAAATTATTGATTCTTTTTTTTTAGATGTAAGAAATAAGGCTACCTAGTTACACTTCCTTGACAACAGTGCCAAAATTTTTAGTCTATTTAGTGTCCTAAATTGCTAACATAAATTATTGACCACGGCTAGTAAACTGATGAAGTGTGATGCACTGTATGTGCATAAGTATCCATTTTTGATGTTTTGGGGTTTTTATGTTTGATGCTTAGTATGCTACTCTATGCTAAAACGATGAAGTTAGATCTATGTCAAAAGGGAGAAAATGAAATGTTAATAAATGAATTAAAATAGAGTTTATTTGCAAATTCTGTTCATAACTAGAAAATGATGAAAAGAGAGGGTCCTAATCTATGGATATTACAGCTTCTAAATGAACATTCATGGAATGAAAATTCACTCAAAACACTACAACTTAATCTGATTCATTTAGTTAGAGATTTCTTGGAAGAGCTTCTGAAAAAGATTAATTCTAATGCAATGAGAATCTCCTAAAACATAAAAGGAAATGATAAAATAAATAGTAACTTAAAACATTATAGTGAAATCTCATTCATTTGATAGAAGTTTATTGGAAGAGCTTGAGAAAAAGATTATTATAATGTAGTAAGGATCTTCTATGAAATGCTGAAACAACTTATAACATTACAACTAAATCTCATTTATGAGTTAGAGGTTTATTGGAAGAGCTTTTGAAAGAGATTAATCATAATGTGATAAGGAAAAACAATCAATAACTCAGAATATTACAACTAAGTCTCACTAGTGAATTAGAGGTTTATTGGAAGAGATTTTGAAAGAGACTAACTGTAGTATAATGGGGATCTTCCTTTTAAATAAGTAACAAAAAATGAAATGCTAATAACTCAGAATATTACAATTGAATCCCATTCATTTAATAGAGATGTATTGGAAAAGCTTGAGAAAGAGACTAACTGCAATATCATGAGGATCCTTTATCTAAGCAAATGACATGAAACATAATTCTAAAAGCTATGATTTCAGGAAGCAGTCTAAGTAAGGAAATATGACAAAACAAAATTGAAAATGACTTATCTAAAAAACATGTAAAACATCCTCAAATAGCAAGGGCCCTTTGCTACCAATTTGATGAAATTTTTTAGCTTCTTAAAGTTGTAATCAAAACAACATCAATGAACTAAACTTCTTTATTGATAAACTCACAAATCTACATCCCATTCCATCTTAAGCTTTGTTAAAAAACAATCTCTAATCCTTTCTCTTCTTCTCCTATTTTTCACTACCCTTGATAGGAAAAGGCTTCCCCTATTTATACAAAAATATGAGAAGTTATCTCATTAATGAGAGTCCATGAATCTCTCCCTCTATATCTAGAGTTACAATGAAAATAGGAAATGATAAGACACATGTCTTTTTAGAGTTTCAATACAAATAAGAAATGGGACACATATCTTCTTAGAGTTTCAATACAAAAAGGAAATGAGACACATGTCCCCATGATCCCATGATATTCTCCACTCAAATTCGAATTTGGTTTTGGGAGGTCACATAAAGGTCTTTTAGAAGCTTCCCTTTGACCTACACATGTCACAACACTCATAACACATATATAGATATATGAAACTATGTTAATTTTCTAGTTTCTAATCATAAATTCACTTTAAACACATAAAATAAATAACTTTGGAAGACAAGGATCCTAACCCATATATTTATGAAAATGGTTACTTGATGTAGGTTTTTAGGTTAGATAGTTATTAAATGAGGGCTAAATGGTAATGACATAATGGAAATATGTATGAATATGGAAAACACTTTTGAGACTCAACAATATATATACCATATTCGATTACTGATGAATTTATTACAAAACGGTGAAATAAATCTCCCCTTATTTCAGCTAAATAGCTCAAAAAGGATGTCCACAAATGTGCAGAAAAAAATACAGTTTATAGATAACACCATGCATCACCATGGATTGGTAAAGATACTCATTGAGTTTCATTTAAAAAGCATAGGAGATACTTGGGAGAATTTTCTTATTAGAAACCATTTTCAAAAATCACTAGAACAACCTAAAGAAGACGATGTCATAAAGAGCAGAAGGATGAAGACTGATACAAATATTGAAGACATACATGCATCTTCATTGCAGAAGAATGATGAAAAGCTCATCTTTGAGGAGTTGACAGAGATCAGAAAATAAAAGAAAAACAAGACAGGAGGAAACATAAGAAAGAGAAGCAAAGATACAAATGAGGAAAATGTAAATCCTCCACAATTGAGAAGGAGCTCCAGACTTTGAGGCTTGATGAAGAAAACACTACAAAAAGAGACAGAGTTAGTAAGTTTAGATGAGGAAACTCCAATGCCATCTCTTGTCAATATTTATCCTCCACAGAGTCCTCAAAATTCTCCTATTCATAATTTTGAAGGTAGCCCCAGTAGAAAATCACCAGGCATAGACCCAACACAACAAGAAATATATGATTACGTAGAATCATTGGAGAAGAGAAGTGCAACAATGAATCCTATCAATCCACAAGAACCTCTAGTTGAAACTCTCAAACAAGAAATTTATGAACTAGAGATATTGAATGGGCATATTAAATAGGAGAATGAGACTTTGAAGAAGAAAAAAAATTTGTAAAAGTTAATTCATCACAATACCATTCCTCATTTATGACTATGGTACAAAAATAATAGGATAATGAAAAGAAAGAACAAGTTACTAAAAAAGGTAGTCATTAATCTCAAATACAAGCTTCTTATGAGAAAACCCATGAAAACAATCACTTCAAATGAAAGCAAAATAAGGAAATTGGATGTGTTACCAGAAGTGTCTGAAGAAATGCAGTATGAGTTCAAAATTCACATTTTTGGCAAATGAAATGCAATGACTTCACAGTGGGGGTATATTGAACCTCAAAATTATCCTCTCTTTGACATCCTTTCTCATATTTTTCCGTTATTTTCTCATAATATTACATATTCCAATCAATGATAAATTCCATGTTTTGTCTCAAGGAATGCATTTAAATGACTTCCATGTTATATTCTCATGTTCTTGCTATTCGAATATATGTTTGTAATTTGGCTACGGAACATGGCCTATTTTGTAGCTAATCATGGATTCCATAGCTACTTTCATGCTCTTACAGGTTTGAGGTATCAAATGGAGAATTGAGCCACATGGGAATTTCTAGAATCATCTACACATGGATTTTATCCTATTCACTTGGTCGAGATCGATAGAAAAAGATACCTCAGATCGTGGTCAAAGGCATGGTCAAAGGACGTTAGCTGAGAACAGAAGGACTCTTAACTTGCTCTATCGTAGCAAATCAAGAGTTAAATAGTCCAATTTTAATTCTAAAAGTCGAATTAGCCACCTGTAGCAGAATTAACTCATAGACAATTATGTTTATTTTCTTTAAATACTGGTTGTACAAAATCGAAAACAATTAAGTTTTAAGTTTAAGTTAAGATTTTGCTGATACAATGTGTATTAAGACTTTGTTTTATCATAATAAAAATAATGCGTTCACTCCAATGATTACTTAACTGCGTCATTGCCTAGCGAATATTTTAGCTGAATCAGCTGCAAAGGGCCCTTGCACTAGAGGAGGTTTTTCATTCATTTGTTTTAGCTTAATTTTCTTTACTCTGTTTTTGTTAATTATGTTTTCGGAGTAGATTAATGTTACATTTCAGTTTTACTCATTAGTATAAAATTAAAACATAATTGTGTAATCATTATTCTTCTAAGACATCTCGTGAGGATAGATCTTTCTGTTTTCAAATTGAATCAAGTTTGAAGCAATAAGAGTACACATTTATCTAGTTTTCGTATTTTTCTGTCATTTATTTTTTTTATAATATAATTATCAATTAATTGTGTCAATGGATGTTCTCAAAGGCAATTTCAAGAAGACGATTTTGATCTAAATGATTGAATGTCTAATTCATACAGTTAATGAGTTCTTCCTCTGCACATTTACTTTCTTTCTAGGAACTTAGAAACTAAGGTATAATTGATTTCGTACACAATATCTCTAGAGGGTAATACTTGACAGTGAATGTTGCATCAAATCAAACATACATTAGTTTTTCACATTTAGTTTTACATTCTTTTACATATGCTTTTAGATCCTCATTTAGTTGCATCACTGATATTCCTAAGATCATTCCAAGAAGTTGATTCTATCATATTTCAAGACTGGATGACTAAATGTTTAATTAATGCAATTACTGAGTTATCTTATGCATACTTTACTTTCTTTTCTAGATCATTAGATATATTTGGTTACTTAACATCATCTCAAGAAGGTGACACTTCATATTGAATGGTTGAGTAACTAAATATACATTAGTTAATTTCCTTGGAAAACTTTACTTGCTTTTCTAGAACATTAAGAAGTTAAGATATAGATAGTTGGTTACATACCATCTCAAGAAGATAACACTTCATATTGAATGCTGGAGTAACTAAATATACATTATCTGTTTTATGCTTTCACTTAGAACAACACTGTAATTTCAATCTCAATTATAAGAATTAGATCCATGGAATAAGTCAAATGTTAGATAGAAATCATTAATATAGATAATCTAATTTTTCAGATTAGATTCTAACTAGCCAACAATCTTTGATTTATTTTTATGTAAATTAGATTAACTTAGGAGCACTTACTTTTCTTCCTTCTTAAAAATTCATTAGATTCATTTAATTTCTTTCTTAGTTTTAGATTAAACATTCTTAGACATCAAAGAACAAAACCCCCAAAGCAACATAAAATACAAACAACAAAGTAACAAGAAGGTTTACTAAGCACATACAGTGCACCACACTTCATTTATTTATAAAACTCAGTTGATAATTTATGGAAGCAATTTAAGACATTAAATTGACTAAACACATGTACATCTCCAATCATCCATGAACATGGGATGAGATCCTCCCCTATGTGTATTAAAGATATAATAGACCTCTCCATAGATAAACAAGTCGCAACCCCTTTCAAGTGGGTTTGGATCTGAAACTCTTATGTCTGATTGATGTTGGCATACCTCATGTCAATATGGAGGAAAAAATTTCAAAATGTATAGTCTGAGCATGATAAATAAATTGGCTTTATTGACTGCATCTAGCACATATACCAACATTTTCATGAAATATTAAATAAATCCAATTCCAAGTACAAACAATGGCATGATTATCATTGAGTGCCACATAAGTTTCAGGTGGAATACAAAGTTTGGTTGAATTTGCAGAAAAAATTTCTTTACGGAGTCCATCGGAAACTCTGACCAATCCAATACGAGCCCTCACCATCACCAAGGTTGTTGGATACAACACTTTTGATCTCAACATTACTTCATTACTTGGCATGCACTCAGTTTTCAATGTGTACCTCATCAAGCCATACCATCTACCATTTTTGGACACATGAGACATTTTCGAACAACTAACACTAATAAATCTCAAACTAGAGTACATGGAATATACCATAACTAATTGGATCATAATCATAGATCAAGAACACTTTCCAACAGAGGATCCAACAATATCATTTTGTCAAATCTGGCTGACTCCTACACCAAGGAAAGTGGCTCACTAGGGACCAAGTCTAGTAGAAGGTTTCCTCTCTCATGGAGGCACTCAATGTAATGGTTACTTTAGAAAATCCATGTAGATTCAAACTTATATTTCTAATATGCGAAAACAAAATACTTGAATACAATCTACATATTGCAGAAAAAAATTATGATTTCATAATCTAATGAACAAGAAAGATAAATAATTTCAATCGCAGAATACAAATATTTATCTAGCAAAAGCCTCAACTAAAAAACCTGCTAGTTTTATATTTTAGAAGTCAAATAATATGAGAATAATACAATGCTTCTTTGAAGTTTGAGAGCTCTCTGCACTATCTCTATCTATCTCAATGATTCCTAGGCAAGCTTGTTTCAATACTTAAAAAATTTATTGCTCTGTAGATTCCCAATTTCCTTGCCTAGTTTCTTGGGTAATTAGTTGCCAACTAACAAGAAAAATTCCCCAATAACGATTGAAAAATACATCAAGGCTCTTCCTCTCACTCCATGCACCACCTATACATTTTTTTTATTATACAACTGATAGTACACTTCCCTTTAACTCCAATCTCAAGTAGGCCTTCCTCATAACTGACATGAATAAGTTATTTTTGAGTGAATTATCAGTTTCAAAATTCATCATTGCATGTGAATTAAATATCATTTAATTCACTTGAACTCTCACTATTTCATCCATCATTTAGAACTAGTTAATTGATTTTTATTCAAATAAACTATGTTCATTAATTACAACTCCAAATAAACTGAGCCAGGGCTCGTAAAAAGTAGTTGAAACTTTACATGCCTCTAATTTGACCCTCAAATAAAATTAACTAAACTATCAGAGCCTTCCTAACTTATTTAACTCATACAATTTATCATGTCATATGGAATTAAAATTTAATTATAATTTAATTAAGGAAAAAATAGATTAGAAGCCTCTTCTTGTTATCATTTTCAACACTCCCTCTCAGGAAGAAAGGGATTTTCTAATACCCTGATCCTACCACTTTATAGTTCCTTCTTCAAGATTTTTACGTCCTACTCCTATTTAGGATTTAGTATAATATCATGATCCTCCTCTGGACACAATGTCTAAGATGGTGATACCAGATATCGATATGCTTGGACCTGTCATGAAAAACTAGAATAATCGAGAGTTTGATGCAACTGTGGATATCAGAATAAATCAATATTGGATCGATCTGGTGCCCAAAAAACCCAACAAGGATCTTCCTCATCCATATAGCCTCACAAGTTTCTTGACTAATATCCATGTACTATGATTCTATTGAACTAAGTGCAACTAATATCTGCTTCCTACTATACCAGGAAACTGATGCTGACCTAATACTAAATATGCCGCCTAATGTGCTCTTCCTGTCACATGGACTCCCTGCCCAATCTGCATCTATAAAACCTTGAAGATTCACTCCCTCTTTATTAATGTAGCATATACCAAACTGAGTGGTGCCTCTTAGGTATCTCAACAAACACTTGGTTTCCTTCCAATAGAACTTTGTAGGCTCAACCATTGCTTGAATACGCTCGTTAAAAACATAAAACATGGCTAATCACATGTTAACCAAGTACATGAGTGAATCCATAAGCTGCCTATAGATGGTATCTTGTACCACCTCTCTTGAAGTAGCATATTCCTTCCTCCAATTCACTGCTAGAGGGTTCTCCATGGGTTTTCTTCTCTCCATGTGAAACTTGTTCAGAATATCATTGGCATACTTGGCCTGAGGTACAAACAGTTCCCCATCTCTTTGACAAATTTCCAAACCAAGGAAATACTGAAAGAGCCACATATCGTTCATCTCAAATTCTCTTGCAACATCGTCTTTGCAATATTTGGTCAATTACTCATCACCTGTTAGAATCAAATCATCGACATATAATACTATACTCAATAATTTACCTTCTATCACAATATCATAAAGGTTCCCATCTGCTTCACTTTTCATGAAGCCCAACTCGGTGTATTTATCAATCCTTGTGTACCAAGCACAATGTTCTTGTTCCACTCCATACAACACTTTTTCGAGTCTGCACACATGCGACTCCATGTGAAAGGTATCAAATCCTTCCAGCTGCTCAATGTACACCTCTTCCTCAATCACTTCATTGAGGAAGGTTGTATTTACATCCATTTGATGTATCTTCCATCCCATCTATGATGAAAGTGAAAGAATAGATTTGATTGATGAGTACCTTGAAAATGGAGAAAAGATGTCATCGTAATCTATTTCCTTCATCTAATAGAACTCTCTAGTCACAAATCTAGCCTTGTGTTTCTCAACACTCCCATATGTTGTCCGATTCACCTTGTAGATCCATGTGGATCCTACAACTAACTTTCCCTCTGATGTTGGGACAACCTCCCATGCACTTTTTCTGATGGTGGAGTCATACTCCTCTACCATGGCACCATCCCATATTGGTTACTGCACTTCTTCCTTTAATGAGGATGGCTCAGTCACTACATGCTCGCTCATAAGAGCCATGTAGCTGGTATACCCCTCTAGGGACCTCCTCTTCCTATGTTTTGATGTGGGTTCTCCCACTTTCTCTGTAGCATCATGAATCAATATTTCCACCTCTCTGGTTCACTTCCTTACATATCTGGATGTCTATGCTTGAGTGGGTGCTTCCAATAATTTTTCATATGATTCTAGATACTCCAGATCTTGAGGTTCTTCTTTTGGACCTAATAGCTCCTCAAATGCATGCAAATCAATTTCCCTCTCAAGGGAAATTATCATAGCCTTCTCTTCATCGAATTTCATATCTCTCCTGATAATTGTCATCCTCTAAGATGGAATGTACACTTGATATTTGTGAGATGTATCATTGTACCCCACAAATATTCCCAAATTAGTTGTTGGTTCTATATTTTTCCTGGCATATTTGGCTACATGAAAATAAACTGATGAACAAAAAATTTTAAAGTGTGCCACATATGGTTTATTACCTCATAAATCTTCCTATGTTGTACTCATCCAGAGAATATGATGAGGACTTTTGTTCTAAAAAAATACTATTGCGTTGCATGCTTAAGCCAACAAGTGCAATGGTAGCACCTCATCATGTAACATTTCTCGTGTTTCTCCGATAATAACTATTTTCTTCCCCTCTCAAACCCCATTTTGTTGTGGATTATGAGGTGCTATGAATTATCATTGAATTCCTTATGAAGCACATAATTTATTGAATTCATTCAACAAATATTCTCCATCATTGTCGCTTCTAAGATCCTTAACCTTCTTCCTTGCATCTTTGTCTACAACTGATTTGAACTCACAAAATTTTCATAATGTATGATATTTCTTCTACATGAAGAATATCCAACACTTTGATGAAAAATCATTTATAAAAATCACATAATACCTATGTTTTGTTGTGGGGGATTTCGAGAACGGTCCACATAGATGTGAGTGAACTATTTCAAGTATCACCTTCGCTCGAATTTCCTTATCATGAAATTTTGCTTTGGTTTACTTACCCACTGTACACAATTTTCATGTATAGCTCTGCTCAAGTGCACCCTTGGGAGGTCATGTAGAAATATGTTGCATGATATTCAAATTTCCATGGTGTAGATTGCCATATATTCTATGCCATAACTCACTAATGTCTTAGCTCTGCACCTTCGTTTCTTTCATGCTCAAGGAAACACAACCTAATACATCCAATTTGTAGAGGTTCTTTATCCCAACCCCAATATTATTCAACTATGATGTGGCTTTGTCATGAATGAACACCTTTTCGTTGGTAAATATCACATCATAGCCATGATCTTCTAACATAGCAACTGAAACTAAATTCTTCTTTAAACCAAGAGAATACATGACATATTTTAATGTGAGAGGAGTACCAGAATCCCTCTAAAAGGTAACAATACCTGTTCTGATCACGATATAACTCTCGCCATCTCCCATATCGATGTGCATATGGAGATCATTCTCCTCCATGTTACCGAAGAATTATTTGTTGTCGATCATAGGAAATGATGATCCACTATCCAGATACCACACAAAACCCATCATGGATGACACCATGCATGCAATCAGAGTGAAATAAAATTCAAATTTTGAATAAAGAGCTTCACCTCCTACTCCTCCTGAGGTATTCCTGTTGGCATTCTTTTGTGAGAACTTTGTGAGATAGTGTCTTGTCTCATGAAAATGAAAACATTTAATATTTGACAAATCCTTCTTCTTGCCATCCTAACTAGAATCTGATTTGGAATGGGATTCCTTCCCTTTCCATTTTTTTTCCTTTCCAGCCAAGTAAAATTTCTTGTCATCATCAGTATTTCATGAGGAACCATCTCTGGTATTATGTTGAATCTCTTCTTGCACCAAGTCGCACCACAATCGCTCCCACTCTGGTAACTTCACCCTCACATTAACAAAATCCTGGTAGTTTTGTCAGCTCTTGAGAAGGCCTAGAAGTTATAGGATCACCAGATATCCCTCAGAAATTGTAACACAAACACTTCCAAGCTCATCCGCCTCTAAGTGAACTTGGTAAAGTATTTTTGTATTATGTTTCCCTTCTCCATATTGTTTTTTTTATCTTTTCCTTCAGCGCGAGCTTCCTGTGGTCATTATTGTTATTGAAAAAATCTATTAAGGCCTCCCACATAACGTACGGAGTTTTGTTTCCATGGATATTTGAGAAAATATGATCTAAAATTCCTTCCAATAAAATCCTTCTCGCCTTTGCCACGCTCTTCTTCCATGCTTCTAGATTTTGAGCATATGTTACTACAGGCTTGGGAATATCACTGTCTATGAACTCCTTCAACCCATTGTCTTCCAAAAATATTTCCATTGCATCCTTCCAATCTATGCAATTTGAACTACCCTCAAGGTCACATTAAAGTATCAATCCACAAAAATACATCCTGATCTTGTTGCTGGTCCTGAAGAGTACAACTGCAAATTCGATTCACCTTCTCAAAACAAACTCGTATTATTATCTTCTATAGTTATTCCTAATCTGATACCGGGTATAATATCCATTTATATTCAAACATATATTTGTAATATGCCAAAATTAAATAATTTAATCTACTCTTAAAATTGCGAAAACCAATTATGATTGCATGGTCACATGAACAAGAAAGAGAAAGAATTTCATCGCAAAACACAAAGATTTATATGGGGAAATTCTCAGTGAAGGAAACTAATATTTGTATATTGCATAAGTCAAATAATATGAGAAAAATGTAATGCTTCTCTCAGGCTTGAGATCTCTCTGCACTATCAATGTCTGTCTCACTGATTCCTAGGCGAGCTTGGTTCAATACTTAACCAATTTCTTTGTCTATGGATGTCACACCCCCCAATTTCACAAATTTTTTTTTTTTTCTCTCCAAGAAATTCTGGCTTTTAAGCATAGGTTTATCATGAAATCCTAATTCTCTAACCATGATTCCTTTCATCATAACATCATAACTCCAATAAACTCTCTATTAAATTCCTCTTGTCTTATGTTATTTTAACTCCAAGTATGGA
>JAXQQM020064784.1:0-23573 GCA_034641835.2 Pinus albicaulis
AAGAAGAAAGCATGACAAAACAATGTCAAGCCTTGGAGGTTGAGGTAAACATTCTCAAAGGTAAATTGGAAGAAAAGGTTAAACTTTTGAGGTTTCAAGATAGTACTAATATTTTGGACAATATTCTGAGTAATCAAAGGTCTCCTGCTATCAAACTTGGTCTTGGTTTCCATGAAACTGTTAAAGGAGAATCTAGCTCACAAGGAAGTGCTAAAAATTCAGAGGAAGTCAATGCAAAACCCGAAGTGTTGAAAGAGACAAAAGATCAACCAACAATCATGAATTCTCAAAGGAATTCATTCAAGAACGTTGAATGTTTTAAATGTCATAATTATGGGCATGTTGCAGCAAATTGCAGGAGCAGATCATTTTAGCCACAAACAAACAGGTTCTACTCAGAAAGGTACTCTAGTTTCTTCAGGGGATATTGTTTCTCATGTAACATGTATGGACATAAAGCAGTTGATTGCAAAAGGAGTAAGATTAGAAATACTCATTATGATTCTTATGCTTATTTCTCTGGACACATGAGATGTTATTCTTGCAACAAGTATGGACATGTAGAAAAGGAATGCAGGTTGAACAGATCTGAGAAAGTGGACAATTTTCAGCACACAGTTAGGAAGTTCAAGCAAATTTGGAAAAAGAAGGAGGACCAATCAGAAACGTAGGGAATTCTGACCCTACTGCAGTCATCTGCTTCTGAAGCTTACTTCTCTGATTGACTGCAGGAATGATGTGGGATACATTATGAGTTTTAGTAATGTATCGTCACAGGGGGAGCAATGTATGATGTCTCTCATGATTGATTTGATTATTCTGGTTATATGTATTTCTGACAAAGCATCTGATATGAAGAAGACAGGTACAGGAAGTACAAGTTCAGGGGGAGATGAAGGAATGTGAAAATTTTCTATGCTTCACTTTCCATACGCGGGTTCGATGAACAAAAGTCGCGTATACACGCGAGTTCCAGCAGACACAGTCGCGTATGCATTTATGATAAGAGAATTGGGATGACAGCTGAAGATCAGGAGCAGAGGTTCAGGGGGAGCATCAGTCTGACTGATAATAACTGTAGTTTTGACTCTGTATCAGCTTAATTTATCAGTTCTAAATAATGATGATATGATACATGGTTTCTTATGTTGAAGACTATGGATGAGTCCTGTTTGCTTGAGTATTCGTTGCTGAGATGAAAGTCTTATAATTCAGAGACAAGGACAGATCATGCAGAGATTGTTGCTGATGACTTGCTGTTGAAGGTGTTTCAGATTGCACAAGTTAAGGAAGAGCACTGGTTTAGGGGGAGCAACAGGTTGAATACTAATGATTGCATTGTTGGCAATATGACTGCTTATTCTTTGGTTTTTGTGATACTCATGCTCAAATGATGATGACTTGGTACATGGTTCATTATGATGAGATTTTGAGCCCTGGTTGCTGATAAGTATCTTTTGTGCTCACACATGGATGAGTTGGATGTCGTTTGATTCAGAAATAAGAATAGATCATGCAGAGTTTGTTACTATGGTTGAGATCTTTTTCCTACATATGTTACTTCATGTTAAATCTTGAAGATCTTGATGATATTGGACCACATGGATGATTGCTTGACACATATTTGAAGATGTTGTTCTGGTATGATAATCTCTCTTGGAAAGATTGTATTGATGTTGCAAAGAATCTGAAGGCTTGGTTACTAATGTGCTTATGCTACAACCGTTGGATGACGCTTGAAGACACAACTACACTGTTCTATCTATCTGTAGTCCAGGGAAGCGTTCGAGTATCTAAGACAGAAGCTGGGAGTGTTCTCTGCCAGTCAAAAGAACAAATCTGCATAAATTTAGAAGATGGCATTGGATACGTGGGTTTCATGAAACACAGTCGCGTATATACGCGAGTTCCTGCACAGAAAACCGCGTATGACTGATTGCTGTAAGACGAGAAGGTGGGAGTGTTCTCTTGCGCCGGTCAAAAGAACAAATTTTCATAAATTCTGAAGATGGCTTGGGATACGCGGGTTCAGAAACACAGTCGCGTATATACGCGAGTTCTTGCACAGAAAACCGCGTATGTCTGATTGCTGACATGTTTCTGGTTGGGGTCAGCATTCTTCAGCACAGCTTCAGTGCTGTTTGGTATCTCTGATATTGTTTGGTATCTCAGGTGGTGTTCCAGTTCTCATAATTCTTTTTCTCATGTTTTGATAGAGATGCCTTGATGATTTGTTGGTGAAAGTGTTCAGGATGCACAAACTAAGGGGGAGCCTTAGTCATATGAAAAGGATGCATGGATGGACAGATTCAGGGGGAGCATTAGCTTTGCTGAGAATAATGCAGTGTTGGCATTATGATGGTTCTGAAATATGTTCTCTTTCTTGAGGAATTTCTGGTGTTGGTCTTAAAGTTATATTTGTAGTTTGATGAAAAAGTCTTGTTGAGACCCATGTTGTAAACTTGTAATATTCAGTCATGTAAGGACTTGTCAAATTTGTAAACCCACTTGGTTGGGTAGCTGAGTCAAATTTTGTAAACCCACTTCGTTGGGTAGCTGAATTGAAATGTGTAAACCCACTTGGTTGGGTACTTGAGTCTCTTATGTAAATCCACTTGGTTGGATATTTGATGTAAGTATGAGTCTTTAGAGATAGGAAGTTCATAGAGCCATGTACTTTATTGAAAAATATGTTTGAAGATTAAGCGTGAACCCAGGGGGAGTTTGGCCTCTTCAGTATATATCAGATCTGCAGAACGCTTCTTCCACATGAGGAGAAAAGGGGGAGAGTATGTTGGTTTTGGTTCGCCCTTTTCCCTTGATGACAAAGGGGGAGAATGACATGGTGTTTGAATGCAGAGAGTGAAATGGTGTCAATGTACTTATCTGTTGTGGTAACCAAACACCATCGTGGTTGCCATCAAGTCCAAAGGGGGAGATTGTTGGAAATATGATGCAGAGTGTTGTCCTTGATGGCAACCCACTAAATGAATATGAAGACATGCGACAGTTGACATGTGTTGTCCTTGATGGAAAACCACCTGATGAAGTTATTCTTGACCTGATGAACTTGGTAAATGACGTAAATCTGATGTGATATGATGTTTGTTAGCAATATGGTGCTGAGTGTTGTCCTTAAATGGCAACCCATTTGATGAAGATGATGACAACTTACTTGATGAAGTTGTGTTTGATATAATATGTTCTTGATGAGCTAAATATGATATATCTACAGTGTGTACAGAAGGCAGTAAAGAAATGAACCCATCATGTACTAACTCCATGATGAAAAGAGTATGTTTCAAGGCATACGCGGATATGTCTAGGGGAAGTCGCGTATGCACGCGGGAAAGAACGTGATAAGTCGCGTATGGGCAAAAGCGCTCAAAAAGTGCAAAACCAGGGGTAACCACCATGGTATTGGCTCATTGTATTGGGTAATGATCCGCCTAATTGACCCCGTCCAGGAATACCATCGGAAGTAATGTAGTTTTGGGCTCATGGTATTGAAAGGGGCTCATGGTATTGAAAAAGGATAAACCTATATAAAGAGATGAAATTCATTATGCAAATTAGGTGTGTGGGTGCAAGATGTCTGAGCTTGAATGAATACTTCTCTGTGAAGTAGATCTGAATGGAAAGGGTTACACTTGAATGATAAATCTGAATGTATGATGCACCAATGATGAAGAAGGCGATTTAGATCTGAAATGTACTTGTATCTACTAGATCTGATTGTGGAAGGCTTAGATCTGAATTGAGGCGAACATCTGTCTGAAGTGAAAGGGTAAATCTGAACTGAACATCTGATATGAAGAAGTATGCTGCTCTATAAATGATTGAAAATCTATACGCTACTTTGCCGCAGAGGAAGCACGTATATACGCGGCTTCGCTGAAGAAAAAGCGCGTATGCGCAATGAAATACATACAGAGGTATACGCTGGTTTGTGTGGACGGAAGCGCGTATATACGCGACATCAGTGAACGAAAAGCGCGTATGCAAACTAGGGTTTGCTGAAATCTGTGGTAAGAAATGTCTGATCTATTCTTCTGTGTTACTACTATCTGTATTCTACAGTGTTGAGTTGTCTGTATCAGTTTGGTGATGTATGTTTGAGCTTAAATGTATTGAAAGGGTCCAGTCTAAAAATATGATGAAACGTGGCCTGCAAATGTTGTTCCATTGAAGTTGTTGGATCCAGTGTGAAAATTGATGAAACGTGGTCCAAGGTGGTGCTGAAGGTTGTAGCCTTCAGTCAGGGGGTTGTAGCTCCCTTCCAGGTGAGGCTGGTAAACGAGATCGGGGGGTCGTAGCTCCCTTCCAGGTGAGGCTGGTAAACGAGATCGGGGGTCGTAGCTCCCTTCCAGGAGAGGCTGGTAAACGAGTCAGGGGGTTGGAGCTCCCTTCCAGGAGAGGCTGGTAAACGAGCGCAGGTGGGTGCCTGCGTGCTGGTCAAGTCTGCGCCAGTACATATGTTGTAAGATGTTTTCTCTATAATAAAATATTGAAGGCTGAGCAACTGCAGCGGTGGTTTTCTCCTGACTTGGGTTTCCACCTAAAAATCCTGGTGTTCATGTGTGATGCTTTGTGTGATGGTTTATTCTGTTCTTACTGCACATGTTTACTGCTTATTGAACATCTGATGAATGAATAATGGAATGATATAAGCAAAGAACTAATGACATAATTAGATCTCTGCGTATATGCTAGTTGCATGAAAGGTATCCGCGTATATACGCGAGTTTACTAAAGGAAAGTAGCGTATGTGTTTTAAGGAATGGAAAAGTGAAAAGTTTTGAATATGCAGTAAATACTAATTCACCCCCCCCCCCTCTCAGTATTTTTCCCAACAAAGAGTTGGGAAGAAATTTCCAGAGAATTGGTAAGAAGGGGACTAATAGGAACCATGATAGCCACAAAAAAAAGTGTTACATGCCCGAGGTTGTTGCGCAAGAAACCAAGTATAGAAGAAGCACAACTGAAGAAGAAGCATGTCAAGAGAAAAATTGCGTCCCTTGGAGTGAGACAGTCCCCAAGGAAGAAAAATACTAAATGGACTAAGCAGTGGCTAGACAAGAAGAAGAAACCAATGGAAATTCAGGACAGTTAGGGGAAAGTTGTGTCTGCAAAAGTAGATATATCGGAAGTTCTAGAAGAAGAAGATGTGGAATTTTTCTGTAGGATACCCCTTTATCTACCGCCAAGGAATCTAGCTTCCAAGAGAGTGAAGGATCCTGATAATGTGAACTATGTTGTGTTCACTCTGATGTTTCCCGAAGAGGTATTATTTGAAGGATAGCCGTTGGCAAAAGTGCCACAACTAACAATGGAGGAATGGGATTTTAACGATAGGATAAAATATCCCAAATTTGAGCCCAGTGGATATCTAAACCGGGTTCCTTACCCAGAGAATGGCATCACTTTATTGGAGCCACACAAGTGGGAAGGGGGAATAAAAAAAGTGCAGTTGTTAAACATGTTGAATGTTCTCCACTTTGGGCGAAGTAATATCAACACCATTTTTGTTCACCAGCTACTTTATTTGGTGCATGATGGATACCTCTGGCTGGGAGAGAGCCTACCAAGCGATGAGATGGTAATCAGGAGAATAATCATGCTGCCCTAACAAGGAAAGAACCCTGGGGAGTAGTTTGTCGGAAATATTCAGGACAAGTTTTTCGCTGACGAGATGAAGAAGAAGTATGACCTGGTAAATAAGTTAAGGGGCTATTACATTAGCTCCATCAATGATCTAGATGTGTGTTTCGTTGTACACATCATCGCAGGAAATATAATGAAAATGTGTTGAAACTGAAGTACAAGCAGTCGTAATCTCTTTGGCTACGCAGTGCGGTACAGGGGTCTAGTATAACTGGGTTGGTTGCCTATGCATAGAGTTTCTAGAATATTTCCGTAAAGCGCAAGAGGAAGGAAAGACATTCCATTATGCATGGTTGTTGTTGATCATTGCAATGATAGCTTGGAAAGAACCAGAAGAGTCACAGTTTCCCAATGTGGACCTAGATGTATCTGAAGCTCCAAGGTATGCCTTTATCTAGTTTTTTAAGGAGCTAAAGCATGCCATGGAGAAAAAAACATTTTGGGTGTTAATGGAGATGGATCTACGCACAGTGGTGAATCAATATCCCAGGTTTTCACCTAGGTTGTTTGAATATTATCAAGGAGTTTCAAACTTCAAAGTTTATTTTCAGAGAGTATACGTCAAGGTGCAAAAGGATATCAATGAAGTATGATACCCTTTGCCATACTTGGTTACCGAACTTGAAATTGTGTAAGTCACAAGTAACTAGCTGGTAGACTGGCTGGCTCCACCCACTGGGGCATTGAGATATAACATTCAAGAACCAATGGAAAATTTACACAAGTAGGAAAATACGTAGAAAATGAAATAGGGAAGGATGGCGAAGAGACCGGAGGCACATAGTAGGGGCGACAGGACCCTCCAAGTGATAGAGCATAGGAGGAGTCCCCATTTATCATGAAGAGAAGGGTCCCTCCAACATCTACACTAGCTGCGTAGAAGAAGAACAGGGAAGATAAATCCACATGCGCAGAGCCAATGACCCTCATTGAAGGAGGCATAGATGAGATTCATGATAAGGTGATGCACATCACAGAGGATACATGGAGTAGTATTGAAGATTAGTAAAAGGAAGCACTGACAGAGATGCAATAAGGCATGCAGGAGATTAAGGTGTTGGCACAAGAAAAACCATAGGAACAACCAACCATTCAGTCAACACAAGCGAGCCAACAGGCGTAACAAGCATGCCTATTGGAAAAAACTTCTAATGTTCAAATTTTGCAGGTACCCGAAGGATCACTTCAGTTCAAAACAATCGAGGATTGAGAATATACCAAAGGTTAGGGAAGCATCAACATGAAACTCGATGTGCTCCCCACGTCAATACTACATGAATTCCAACAAGATATTTCCAAAGAACTAAAAGGGTTATAAAAACGCATGTTGCAGGCCAATGATGAAGTAAGAAAATATAACAAAAATATAATTCAGGATCTAGATCGGATATTCAAGGAGAGGGATGATGAGTGACAACAACATAAGCAGTTGTAGGATACCATAAGCAATACTTGTGTTAGCGTCCTATAATAATAGGGTTCATAAAATTTTGAATTGACTTTGATAGTCTTGTAAATATGTACATACCTTGCTTTCTGCAAGTTTTTTTCCCATATTTTGAAAAAATGAAAAAAAATAAAAAATAAAAAAGAGGGTAAAAGTTTCTAAAAGAAAAATAAAAGGACTTAGAAAAATATATACCCCAAAATAAAATGGAAATAATACCTCAAAGTGAGCAAGTCAAAATTCCGCTACTTTTACTTTTTACTTCAAGAATAATGATTATGTGCAGAGTGTCAATAAATTCCATAATCCATGATCAGTTAAAAAGTTTAATCTTAACTTTTCATGTTTTCAATTTCATGTCCTAGATAGAGAATAAAGACTTGTCAAACAGTTTAAACTTGAAAAATTAGTATATAGGTAGTGAATAATGAGGAGCTCAACAGTTTAATCTGAGCCCTCGGATGAAATAAGGTAGATCTAAATAGTTTTATGCTTTGAAAAAAAATGTTTTAAAGGTTGCAAGCCTAAATGCACCTGTAAAATGAAGAAAAAATGTTAGAAATAAAGTTGGGTGGGTAGAAAGCAGTGGAGAAATCATGTAAATAATACATCATTGGGAAAAATCACTAATTTCCCCTTCCCTATGAGTATTCAATATTCTAAGCTTTCAGTCAAATAGGGTCAGAGCATTTCTCTGAATTTTTTTGGGACCGAACCCAAGGCTCGATGACTCGTTAGTTAAAAATATTGAGTTCTTATGTTAAACCCACATTTATCATCATTTACCCTTCATTCATACATTGAAACCCCTTTTTCCTAAGTAAAGACACATTCTTACTTAGTAAAATTGTAACACCTAAATGTTTAACCTCATCCCTTCATAAGCATTCATAAAAGCCCTCAAATTACATTTATCCTAAGTATTATTCAAAGAAATATAAAGATGAGAAATGCTTGATTTTATACTATACTTAGAGATAATATGTATTTTGTTTTTATTACACTACCATTTCATATTAACTTTTAACATATTGTTATTAAATCCCTAAGAAATACCCTACCTTACTTATTAATTCCATTATATCTAAATACCCCAAAAACCCCACTATTATAAACTTTTGACCAAAGTCTATTATCCCATGTGCGAAAATAATAAAACCCAAGTTATGAAGCCCTTTGGTCTAAGAAATATCATTATTCATGTATTCCACCCCTATAGTCTTTAAACCATCGAAAAAGATTTAAAACACTATATAATATATATTAACCCGTCTGCTTATGTTTTATCAAAAAAAATTCACAAAAGGTTTTAAATACAAGTGTTAAACCCCTCCTATAACATGATTAAAACATTGTTAAAATGTTTTAAACCTATCCCTGCCGCTATATAAACAATGGTTTAAAACGTGTTTTGAAACATTTATTTCATAAAATTAAACCATTTCCGCCCAAAAAATCGCCCGGTCCCACCTTTCCACTTCAATGCAACTCTCGACATGATTGCGACCGTTCGATTTAAACTTCTTGATCGAACAGTTGATGTCTAATATCACATAGAAAAGGTGTATGACCACTTGATAGCCAAATCCACGTGAAATGGGTGGTTTCCCATCAACCCCTCCCCTCCACGTGGCCTCTCCTAATTGGATCACATGGATTAGAATTGAAACCACTTACTGCTTGTTAGCCACGCGATAACTGTTGGTTTTCAAAGCCTTTGCAATTTGAAAATTGCGTCCCACTGGACAAGACCTGCATTCAATTAAAATTCATACATTTTAATGAAACCTTTGGCTAATGTGTTAATTCATTTATATTTTGCATTTAACCATTGTTTTTCTTCCCCAAATGTATAAACCTGCTAAAGCCCCTGGTTTGCATTTTAAACGCCAAAAACCTTCGAAATCTCCCAAAACAAACCCATGAAGACATTTCAGGAGCTACAGCTGCTCCAGATAAGCCGTTGAAGTTATCAAATCAACCAAAAACTGAAGAAACCCTTTCAGAGCCAATACCTGCACTAAAACAGGTATTTTCCTCAGAATTCAACCTACAACCAAATTTAGAAACCTTTTTAAAGAAAGAAAAGAATTTTTAAGTTAAGAAATTAAATAATCATATTGCCCAAAAGTCCTAGAAACAAGCCAAACTCTGGCAAACTTTTCCTATAAACCCTATTTGTCTGTTGTGCAGTATTTTCAAAGAAATTTATCAATTTTTCACAGTTAATGATCAATTTCAAGCTCTAAAAGGCCAGAAATCCTCTATAGGTGCCCTAATCTTCTGTAAATCCTTTTTCAACAGATTTTTAGTCCATTTTTTCTGTCAAAAAACTCAGAAAACCCATGTTTTCTGTTTTATACTAGTTTTTAAGCCTCAGAACTTCTTTTGATAAAACTAATTGGGCAGAAAACCCAAGAAGAGACTCTATTTTTGCCAAATTTTCCCAATTAAGCCTCTGCTATAGTAAAATTGCCCCTGCAAATAGTTTAAACTTGCAGAATCTAATCAAGATGCGTAAAAAATAGAGTGTAAGCAAGCCTGAAGGTTCTAAAACTCCTAAACCTACTCCTGCCATGACTCCAAATACTGCTATTGTAGTCAACCCATTACAACCCCTAGTTGTTGATATTGAACACATCCCCCTTCCTGATATTGAATACAAAATAGTTGATCCCATAGTTGAATTAAATCTGTTAGATATCCACAACTGGTGTTTTGAAAAATCTTTAGATGATCATGAAGAAGTTCATATTTGGGAATCCAATTTACCCAAATATGTAGTCCCTCTAACTCACCCTTGTCAAGAAATTATTAAATTATGTCACCAGTACTATATTCCTAAACAAAGAGCTATTGTGAATGAAAATAAATAGGTCCTATTTACCATCACTGCAGAGTCAATAAACCAAATGTTGCAGCTTCAACCAGACCCCCAAGCAGTCCCTTTGTCTATTGAAGCCCTCACTAAAGTATACATTGGCCTAGATTTCCCTAAACAGTTTATGATTTTTCAAACTTTCATGCCTTTGCATGTTGAAATTCCCAAATTAAACCCTCCATATTCAACTTCCAAATTCCCTGAAGGATCAACGCATGTAATCTGCATGATTTCCTTCATACTTGGGTATTTCACTGATGAAAACATTGATGAGTCTATCTTGGGATTTTTTTCCACCCTTTCTCTAGGTCAACCACCTTCAGTTATCTTTGACTATGCTGGTTTCATTTCTGATAGTATTCACTATCAATTGACTAATTTAAAGCTTGAAGGAGTATTCAGATATACCTCCTATCTTTTCCACATGTTTCTTTTCTTCCAATCAGAGAGATTTCCAATTTCACTTCAAAAGTTGGATATATAAGGAAAACCTCTATCAGTTATCTTTTGGACATCCATACTCAAAAAAGAAGGAAAAAATTTCAGTTATTCAGAGGTTGCAGAGTTGTTTTTACATCTAGTAACCACCATGTTGACTAAAACAGAGAAGCCTAGAATAGGTGAGGAAATGAAGAAAATATTGCAGTTATCAAAAAAAATCAAAGTAGGAGATTGTTATTTGTATGAGAAATTGACTGAAATCAAATTTTTTGGGTCTAACTTGTTGCCTTACAAGTTACCCAAGAATCCATAAATGAGGATCTTTGCCTTGGAGTACATCAGGAAGATCCTAAATTCTAATTCAATTAATTTCATGGCAGCCAAAATTAAGACCCAATTCAAACTCAAAAATAAAATCAGGCCTTTCATATGTAATCATAGAGATGCAAAAAAGGAAGCAGCAAATCAACTACTGGATTATAAATTGGAAGAAAGTTTCCCATAGAATTATGATCCACAAGGGATCTTAAGTAAATTAAGGGTAAAATGTAAATTGACACCCTTTATCCATGAATGAAAACCTGAATTAGATAAGTTTTCTAATAAAATTGAGTGGGTTGAAAATATTTTAATAGAGGCAGTAAACCAAAGGAATACTAGACACACTTTTGAAATTGCGAAATAGCCAGAGACATCCACTAAAAGAATTAGAGAAAAAGGAGCTTATACTGTAGAGACTACAACAGAAACAAAGTTTAAGATCATTTACAACAAGAGGCCAAAACTTGATACAACAAATAAAGGTAAAATAACAATAGATGTTGAAGAAACAGAGCCCTTGAATACCAACACTGATTTGCCAGAGACCAATGTAGCTACTGTAGTTATCAGTGAGACAAATTAGAATCAAGAAAAACTCAATAATGAAGAGACACAGATGATGGAAAGGAAACAAATTATGGAGGCTTCTTCCTCACATTCAGCAGAAGAGAAGGATTTGGATATTAAGGAGAAATAGAAACAGATCAAGTTGAAGAATGAGGAAATAAAAACTAAAATATATTCTCAGTTTTTTAAGAAAAATCAAGGTAATCAAAATAGATTCCTATCAGCATTTGATTATTAAACTAAAAAATTGATTATGTGAGTATTAAAGCCCACAATATCAGCGCCAAAGACAGTTGCTGAGTATAAGAAAGTTGATATGGAAGTAGCTACAAACAAAATCCATGAATTGGATCAAATTGAGTTTCATAGGAAAACCTCAGAGATGTTGTATTCCACAATCACAACAAAAGCTATGAGTTATCATAAGCTTCAAAATACCATCTCTAATATGCAAGATCAAATGAAGATGGATAAAGCTTCATTATATGCAAAGTATCTAAGGATAAAGGCCTTATAATATTTAGTATTACGGGTAGGATATGATCCTACAAACATCAAAGCAACAGAAGCATTGGTTAAAAAGAAAATGAGGATATAGTTGCCTTGAGGAAACAACTCAAGCTTCCTCAAAGTGAGCATCCTCAGGAAAATGAAGTTTTACAGGATCAAAAGGAAAAAGATGAAATGATGAGTTTAGTACTTCAACTGACAGCTCAAATTAAGGAAATGGAAGTAGAAATGGACCAAATTGTCCAAGAAAAGGAGACAGTTAAAGAACTAGTGATTCCCACAGTCATCCCAGTCATCACTGCAGCAGTGCCTTCAAATTTGGGAGAAAAGTTGGCACCCAAAGAGCCACTGGCCACTGCAGTGCCAATGACTTCTTCAACAAATTCAGAAACTAAGTCCTCTACAATAGTGTTGCCACCTACAGATGAAAGAAGTCAACTAGCGAAAGAAATGGAAGAGATGTCCTTGAAGGCAAATTAAATTAATAGATTGACAAAGATAATTGAAAATATTGAGAAGACAAACAAATCGACTTAGACAAATTCTAAAATACATGAAAAAAATGCCCACAGATTGAGTGAAGAGGTAAAGAAGCTACAAAACTAATTAACTCTCAAAGATCATATATCCTACATAAAAAATTACCTATGGAATAATGTAATTGAAGTCATCCATGATGTATGGCCTTCAATTCAGGTAATTTTTTAGCAGAGAGAGTTATGATTGGCAACCCAAGAGAAGATCCAAAAGACACAAGTTGATTTAGCTGATAAACCAAAACATGCTGTAAGATTAATCAATTTCCTCAACAACACGAATAGACAGGAACTGGAAGAACTATAAATCAATGACAGGAGAACAAAAATCCTAGAAATTAGGAAAGTTACCACCAAAAGAAATTTGATGAGGCAGCTTGAAAAGAAATGTGAAGGTATGAATACTGCTATAACCATATTCATGGTTAAGTTCAGCAATTTAAGACAAAAAGGACTTCCTGATATCATGGTTATTAATGATAAGTTAATGCCGCAAGATGATTATGAAAGAAGATAAGGGAATATGCCAAGGAGCAGGTGAACAAGCCAACAGGTCAAGGCATTCACACATGAAAAGTATTGTTAAATGTTTTTGAATATTTGTTTTATTTGCAGTATGAGATCAAGCACTTATTTGTCATTAAGCCCACATTTTCTAGGTACACTGAAGCAAATGAGAATTTTAGGAAACTCAAAAATATTCAAATTCCTAAAAATGAGGATTGGCAAGCATTGACTAATTTTCTATGAAGAATTTGTTAGGTCTCTATAGTTTGCAATATTGGAAAATACAAAGCTACAGAGCCTACATATGAACCACTTTGGGATTCTAGGATCTAGCCCTCCTAAATCTAGAGAGGGATCTCTCTATAAGTGCAAAGATTGATTTATCTTTTAAGGTTTTGAAATGTGATTTTAGGCTAGTTATTAAGAACAAGGGTTTTGTTTGTTTTTTTGGTTGGGTATGATCTTTAATTGAGTGGAAAGTCCTGAAAATGAAATGGTTTCAAAGGGGTGAAGGTGCTTACAATCAAAACAAGGTTCAGCTGATAGGATAGGCATGAAACAACACTTAATCCATTGGGCTATGGAATGATAAAAGGTTTTAATTGTACAACAATTTCAAGAGTGGTCCATGGGGAAAGTCATCTATAACAAAGGATCTTTTGGATTAAATGATGGAATGGAACATTAAAATTGTTGTGAAGGTGGAAAAAGCCAATAATTTCAACAAGGATTTATTCAACTTTCGAAACAAGAAAATCCTTTTTAAGTAACTGTTTGAAACTAGCCAAAGGACAGGGATAACCATAGACTTCTTTGGACAAGCTTTATTAAAGCTAACTTATTAGACAAACAATCTAGTAATCCACATGACTACTTTCAGAAAGGATGAAAACATATAAGAAAACAAAGTGTAGCTTAAGATCAATTAATATATCATTAAAGTCTAGACCTACTTTCAGCACACTCTTAGGGAAACTTTCAAACAACCTTTGGAGAAAGAACTAGAAGACAGGGAAAACCATAAACTTTCCTAGTCCAACTCTACTTAGCATGTAATGAAAATATCATTCAAGAACTTCCTTTCAAGTTTAGCACTTCAGGACATGGACTAACCAACATAACTTGATATTTTTTATACTTAACTTAAGTCATTCTTAAATACACAAAGGAGGAAAACATAAAGATAAAGCTTATCAGTGAGAGTAGGGTATTTTTAAGAGTAAATCCTAGCTCTATATTTGTTGTTCTTTATCAGAGAAAAATGAACATTTTTGTGAAAAACATGAGGAAAAAAAGAACAATGAGAGGCACATCACCAATGGTATAGACCAAGATCCTATGAATCAGTTTGTATATTGATGTCAATCCAGTTACATACTTCAAGTCCAATGTTTTAGTACAACAAAAACTTCTCTTCTCAGCCTAACTTCTTTGATTACAAACAGAGCTTCAACAGCCTCTGAGAAATATTTACATGCAGAAAGCTTCGAGCAGCAAGTATTACATCAAAGTCCAACAACATCTCATATTATTCAGAAGTATTTATACAATAAAGAGGAGGTGGGATGAAAAATAAGATCTCTATTCAATTAATACAAGTTTTAATGCTTCTCTATCTTTGAGGGGTTCAATAGAAAAGTTTTCTGATCTTTCTCTGTACTAATTGGTTTTCATTAAGTTTTTATCCACTTGGTAGTTTTTGTTGACTTTAAAACTCTTTAGGCAGATTGGCAATAACTCTGGTTGTATTTAGGCAAAAATATCACTAACTAGGCAATAACTAGGCCTCCTTTTGTTTTATTGAAGTTGTAGGTGGCACTTTGGTAGTTGAAGAGGATAAATGGCCTCGGATGTGGAAATGGAGGCCTCTTTCACTGATATGTTTCTTTGTTTTACCTTTAGACACTTTAATCTGCTTTTTTCTGTGTTTAGGCTTAATTAAGCCTTTGATCTTTGTTCTCGGGTATTTGTTCCTTAACACTGTCTTTATCCTTTAAACCCATGGATTAAAAACCTTGATCTTCAAGCTTTTAGGCATTAATCCCTTTATCTTTGATTCTTCACTGATACACTTTGTTTGCTTGTTTATGCAGGTGGCTTTATGCATTCGGAGGGTTTTTTCTAAACCCTGGATCGTGATCCAAATGATTTAGACCTAGATTCAAAACTCGCAACTCCTTTTTCCTTTGATTTTAAGCCACAAAATTGTCATTTTAGGCCTTTTTGTCACCTGACTTTGACTGGGAAAAAAATAGAGCAAACACCATTTGAAACCCTACAAAACACCAAAAAATTCATTAAGAAACACTGCAGAATTTGGTTAAGACTGATTCACAGGTTTAATGAAGGGGATGGAGCTGTGCGAAATGGAGGAATTTGCAGCAAAAATGGAGAAAAACCCTTGGCGGAAGTGAAACAGGTGAAAATGGATTTTGGGAGCGATATTGAATAGGAGCCGTCGAATGAGAATGATGAATGGTGGAGATCGTCTAATGGAATCATCTGGGAGATTAGATGGAGGCAAATGAGTTGGGATCGGGATATAACGTAAGTCGTTCGATCAGAATAATGAATGGTCAAGATCGACAGATGAAGTCTTTCGGGAAGGAGTTGGGTGAAAAGTGAATGGGGGTGAGATTAAGTTAGGACTGTCCAATCTCAGAGATCGATGGCCAGGATCAAATCAGGAGTTACATTGCAAAGCGGGGAGCGGTATAGCAGAAAACCGTTAGTGGTCTTCGCGTGACGTTTGGTCGATTTAAGATTTTGGCCGAAAAAATGTGATTCCATACATCGCGCGACACGTGGATTTACAAAACCAACCATTTCACATTTTTTTTTCGGCGTTAACGTTTAGGCGTAAAAATTATGCAAAATGGATTGTCAACCATCAGATCGGAGGACCCAGATCCGACGGTGCGGATCCCATGCGATGGTAAAAGTTGCAGGTTAAAGAGGTAAGCGGGGCCCATGATGACGTGTGGTCTTTTGTCGTGGAGCGGGTGGGTTAATTGGCTATCGGGCTTAATCTCGATCGTCAGATTATTCTGACGGACGATCAGGATTAAAAGAGGAGAGCAGATCGATGAATAGAGTAAAAGGCAAGGTGGAGGGTAAGGCGGAGATTGGGTAGCCCAAGGGTCGTTGATCTATTTAGATCGATGGTCCAGATCCATTTCAAATCATAATGTCAGGTTTATGAAAAACAAAGAAAAATAAGGTTCCTGAAGAGGTTTTTAGGCCTTTAGCACCCGATTGTAGGGCTTTGGATCACATGAGGAAAGGGGCTAAAGGAAATAATCCCTCGGGGGCTTAAGACATTTTATATTTCGGAAGAGTGCTTTTAGGCCCAAAAATAGTGTTTTTTAAGGCAAAATGGGGGTTTCGGTAGGTAAAAGGAGGTATTTTTAAACCAAATAAAAGGGAAACAAAAGGTTTAAAATGGGGGTTTTGATGATTTGGAAGCCAAATGAAGGTTTTTAGAGGAATTTTATGAAGGGAATGAGAATTAAAATGGGGTTTATTTATGAGTAAAGGAGGAGTGAAAATGATGAAAAATGGAGTTTTAAGAAGTCTTTCTCTTGGTAAAATAGCAAGTACTTTGGGATTATGAGGGAAACACTAGTGAAGATTAACTCAAAGGGTAAAGATCTTCATAAGACTTTAAGAACTAAAAATTTGAACATGAATTGTTCCTTAAAGGCTAAAAGAGACTTAGCCACCATTTGATATGAAATTTTTTTATAGGTGGCTAACATCGGCTCCAACTTGGGATGGCAGCTCCTTGGAGGTGTCAAGAACCACATAAATTCATCTCTGGATGCTGATTAGTGCCTTGCACTTTGATAATATTTTTATTAGCTGCTAACAAGGATAATTAGAACTTGATATATTAGCAAAAAATTATTTCCCAAACATCTACCTACACAACCTACTTCCTAACATTTTTTCTTCAGAAGGTGCATTTGGACTTGCAAACCTTTTCATCAACATTTTATTCTTTTGAAAAATAGGAAACTAATATAAGTCTAATCTTATTTCTCCATGAGTTCAAATTAAGCAGTTGAACTCATAATTTCACTACCTAACTACTATCTGTCAGGATTAGGTTGTCTGGCATATCTTTATTCTCTAAATTCTAAAACAGAAATTTAAAAACAGGCAAGCCAAGATTAAGAAGTCTGACTTGCTATTGGTCTATGGCATAAAAACAAGCTGTCCATAGACTAAAATTTGCAGAAAATTTAAAACAAAACAGTGAAGGCTTAAGATATGAAAGTCAAAAACATCATTCATTATTCTTCAGCTCTGTTTTGAATTTGTTTGAGTTGCCTTTCATTCTTTCCTGGTTCAAGTTTTGGGCATATTAGAACCAATTTGTTTTCTATCTTTGGCTCAAGATTTGATATAATTAGAGCCATTTTTCTTTTGAGATTCATAGGTTCAGATTTGAGCTTGTTTGAACTTTTGTTTCTCTCCTAATCTACCTTACTGATAAGCCAAGATTATGTTGTTTGGCTGATCTAATTCACTAACCTATCAGCAGTAAATTGAAAAACTAATTAGTCATGATAGGTTGTATGAATAACTAGAAGTGTGTTTTAGGAGTGGCATTTGAGCTTGCACACTTTCAGATTTTATTTCTCTTTTTTGGTATGGGGCTATACCTTTCTTGTTTTCACTCTGCCCTCTTTTCTATCTTCTATTGTTTTTGTATTTTTCTTTTTCTAACTTTGAAAGCAGAAATCAAAAACTAACTAAATGCTCAATGCTGAGCTTTATTACTTTCCTATCTATCCTACTCTAATCTTGGAATATTTACTTTTTTAACTTACAAAATCTCTTTTCCAATACATCCAATCAATCAGATGATTCCATGACTGGTCTTTTCTCATCTCTTTAAGCATGTAGGACAAACAAGGCCACTCCCATTCCTTTTGTTTTTTAGCAGCAATGGTAAATAATCTTCTTGCTTTTGGTAATACACTGCTCCTAATAACCTTTATCCCTTCTTCAAATGCCTTCAAGGAGTGAGCATAGGGATCTTGAAACAATGCTTGGTTATGAATATTTGTAAGATAGGATTCAACCAGGGTTACCCTTTCCTCCATTTGATCAAGATTAATATTTTCTTGGGAAAGAAAAACTTCCTCATCTTCATTATTATCTGAACTGGAGGACTCATCATATATTGCAGTGTTGTCCTCTTGTAGTCCTGGTATGATCTAATTCAGTGGACTATACTCTGTGAAGAGATCATCATGTTCTTGAGTAGAGGTATCTTTTATGACCTTAACCCTTTCAGAAGAAGGTTCTCTATCCTCATCCTACTCGAGAAATTCCTCTTTCTTTTCAATCTCAAAATTACAACTGACGGATTGTTGTTTCCCAGTTATGTGAAAGCTATTTCTAATGGATTGGATTAGTTGACTACTAATTTCAAGTTGATGATAAAGATTTTTATGACACCAATCAACTGTTGTTTGCCCTGCATGATTAGTTTCTGTTTGAAACTCATCATCATCATCAGACTGATAAAAAATTGGACAATCATTAGTATAAACAATTTCACCAATCAAGCATATTGGGTTATCAACAGGTCTTTCTTTATTCCGATATACAAGTTTATTTTTTGGTTCAAGACGATAAGGTTTGGTAGGTAAATGAGAAAGAGAATTTGTTTTGAGCAAGAGCGTTTGTTTTATAGAAGTTTTCAGAGGCTGGCTGTTTGTTTAACACATGATCAATTTCTTCTTCTGTCAAAAGAGGGATTTCTTTTTTAGCATGGATAGAAGAACAAAAATCCTCTTTCTCTTGTGTTAACTGGTTTTGAGGCTGGATGTCTTCTTGAGCCTTTTTTAGTGAATCCTCACTTGAGTTTGCAAGGAAAATTTGAAGATTTTCTATTGTTTCCTGATCTTCTTTTGTTTCAAACAATTCCTCATGATTATTATGAAACTTAGTTTGCATATAAGTTTCATGAGTTGTTTCTTTTACATTATCAGGATGCTGCTCTTCTCTTAAAATCTGAAATGAGTTGTAGCATAGAGGGAGAGTCCATGTATGTGTTGATTTAGCTTCTATTTCAGGTTCTGTGTTTTCTAAGTGGCTACCTGTTTCCTCAAAGTACTGCTCACTATTAGTATTTTCAATTTGATCATGAAGTTCTCTTAACAACATAGTACAAGATATAGGGAGGCAATCAGGATTTTCTTGACACCCTTCTTCATTGCTTTCTTTGTAACCTTTCTGATCATCTTCTATAAAGTCTTGATCATCATACATATCTTGCTCATTGTCTAGGTCTTGAAGTGATTGAGCTTGTGTTTGATCAGGGAAAGGCATAGGTTGCTCTATATCACCATGGAAAATTTTAGGGGCTAATATTCACAGGTGGGCTAATTTTCAATGGTTTTTCCAAAAAAAATATTCGCCAATTTCCATTTTTTTATAAAAATGATTCGCCCAAATTTTACAATATAAAATTATTTTATGTTAAAAATGTTAAAAATCGCCAACATTATATATATAGTATATATAATATCATTATAAATTTGAATAATTTTACAAATACATCAATAAACATTTTATATTTTTCATATTAGGGACTAGTGAGATTCACCAATTTTTTAAACTTCAAGATAATTTTCTGTCCTTAAAATTTTCCCTGTAGATCACCAATATTTAAATTAGCCTCAAACCTATCCATTCTCTTTCCAAGCACGTACATCATCTTTTCCATCATGATTAGTAGTTTTTATTCATTGTTTTCTCTATAATCTTGCTCATCACACATGTCTTTCTCATCATACATGTCTTGTAGTGGTTGAGTTTGTGTTTTCTCAGGGAAAGGCATAGGTTGCTCTGGATCACCAATATTTAAATTGGCCTCATACCTTTCTATTCTCTTTCCAAGCATGTACATCTTTCTTTCCATCATGACCAATAGTTTTAGTTATGGGTCTATACTTGGATCCATGCTTGTAATAAAGAGGTCACTGTGTCTTCTCAAACATTTCAGAGTCTTCTACCAGTGGAGTCATTTGGTCTTTTAAGAGTTGTGGAGTCGCCAGGTGGATGATTTAAATTTTTCTATCCACCAACAGTATGATTGGGTTTGCTCAATGCATTCCAAAAGGAGTCTACAAAGACTGGAGGGGTAATAGGCCTATTGGAGGCCAGTGGAGTCACCAGGTGGAAATTTTTAGCTCTTTTGGAGGTAAAATTTTTTATGGTCCACCACCATTTATTGATTTACATACCAATCTAACAATGTTTTGGGTCTTTTCAGGTTTTTAAAGATGTATAAGATGTAATTTACTCAGAATCCCCAGTGGAGTTTCCAGAATGTTAGGTCTCTGTAGTTTGTAAGATTGGCAAACACAAAGTTGCAGACCCTACATATGAATCACTTTGGGATTCTAGGATCTGGCCCTCCTGAATCCAGAGAGGGATCTCTCTATAAGTGCAAAGATTGATTTATCTTTTAAGGTTTTGGAATGTGATTTTAGGCTAGTTATTAAGAACAAGGGTTTTGTTTTTTTGTTTGGTTGGGTATGATCTTTAATTGAGTGGAAAGTCCTAAAAACGAAACGGTTTCAAAGGGGTGAAGATGATTACAATCAAAACAAGGTTCAGCTAATAGGATAGGCATAAAAAAACACTTAATCCATTGGGCTATGGAGTCATAAAAGGTTTTAATTGTACAACAATTTGAAGAGTGGTCCATGGGGCAAGTCATCTATAACAAAGGATATTTTGGATTAAATGATGGAATGGAACATTAAAACTGTTGTGAAGGTGGAAAAAGCCAATAATTTCAACAAGGATTTATTCAACTTTCCAAACAAGAAAAGAATTTTTAAGTAACTGTTTGAAACTAGCCAAAGGACAGGGCTAACCATAGACTTCTTTGGACAAGCTTGTATTCAAGCTAACTTATCAGACAAACAATCTAGTAATCCACATGACTACTTTCAGAAAGGATGAAAACATATAAGAAAACAAAGTGTAGCTTAAGGTCAAGTAAGATATCATTAAAATCTAGACCTGCTTTCAGCACACTCTTAGGGAAACTTTCAAACAACCTTTGGAGAAATAACTAGAAGACAACGAAAACCATAAACTTTCCTAGTCCAACTCTACTTAGCATGTAATGAAAATATCATTCAAAAAATTCCTTTAAAGTTTAGCACTTCAAGACATGGACTAACCAACATTCCTTGATAATGTTTATACTTAACTTAATTCATTCTTAAATACACAAAGGAGGAAAACATAAAGATAAAGATTATCAGTGAGAGTAGGGTACTTTTGAGAGTAAATCCTAGCTCTATATTTGTTGTTCTTTATCAGAGAAAAATAAACAATTTTGTGAAAAACATAAGGAGGAAAAAAAGAACAATGAGAGGCACATCACCAATGGTATAGATCAGGATCCCATGAATCAACTTGTATATTGATGTCAATCCAGTTATATACTTCAAGTCCAATGTTTCAGTACAACAACAACTTCTCTTCTCAGCCTAACTTCTTTGATTACAAACACAACTTCAACAGCCTATAAGAACTATTTACATGCAGAAAGCTTTGAGCTGCAAGTATTACATCAAATTCCAACAACCAACAACATCTCGTCTTCTTCAGAAGTATTTGTAGAATAAAGAGGAGGTGGGATGAAAAATAAGATCTCTAGTTCAATTAATACAAGTTTTAATGTTTCTCTGTCTTTGAGGGGTTCAATATAGAATTTTTCTGATCTTTCTCTATATTAATTGGTTTTCATTAATTTTTTAGCCACTTGGCAGTTTTTTTTTACTTTAAAACCCTTTAGGAAGATTGGAAATAACTTTGGTTGTCCTTAGGCAAAAATATCACTGACTAGGAAATAACTAGGCCTCCTTTTGTTTTATTGAAGCTGCAGGTGGCACTTTGGTAGTTGAAGAGGATAAATGGCCTCTGATGTGGCAGTGGAGGCCTCTTTCATTGATATGTTTCTTTGTTTTACCTTTAAACACTTTAATCTACTTTTTTCTTTGTTTAGGTTTAATTAAGCCTTTGATCTTTGTTCTCGAGTATTTTTTCCTTAACACTATCTTTATCCTTTAAACCTGTGGATTAAAAACCTTGATCTTCAGGCTTTTAGGCATTAATCCCTTTATCTTTGATTCTTCACTGATACACTTTTTTTTCTTGTTTATGCAGGTGGATTTATGCATTCAAAGGGTTTTTTCTAAACCCTAGATCGTGATCCAAATGATTTAGACCTGGATTCAAAATTTGCAGCTCCTTTTTCCTTTGATTTTAAGCCACAAAATCGTCATTCTGGGCCTTTTTGTCACTTGAATGTGATTGGGAAAAGCATAGAGAAAAATTTTAGAAGTCTTGTCATTGATGGCAAAGGACATTAGCAGAGGCAAAGGTCAGCAGCAGAGGAAAAGAATAACACAGTGACAGGATAAGAAAACAGGGAGCATGAGGAGAACAGAGTGAGAAACAGGAAAAGAAAAATATAGTGACAGGGGTTTATATTTGAGCCATTAATGCTCATCCTAAGGCAGCTTTCAGTTTTGGAAAATCTCAAATACAAATCTGGAATGCGCATTGAGAGTTGTTGTGACCAGCAACAACCCCCCTTTTTATTTATTATTAGTAATAATACTAAATAAATGGGGACCCTTAGTTAAAAAATCCAAAAAATCAATTAGGATTTGTTTTCCTTTTCAAATAAAAATTTCTATCATAAACTTATAGAAATCCCTTAGAAAGAACATTAAGAAACACTTAAGTTTATGATAGATTACAATAAAATTTCTCTTTAAACAAAATAGCGCATCCATAGCAAAATGGTATATATCTTTTATAAAACTAAAAATGCGATTTTGCGCTTTTGCGATAATGCGACCCTAAAAGCCTATACAACAAACGCATTGGTCGCAGATCGCATAGCGCAGAAAACAGAAGTGATTAATGAATATCTTTTGCGCTCTTTTCAATTATGCGCTTTTGCGATTTTGTGATATGCGCTTTTGCGATTTTGCGATATGCGCTTTTGCGCTATTGCGCAATTTCCGCTATTGCACTATTTTCATAACTGCGATGACTTCATTTTTGCGATATTGCGACATTGCGATATTGCGATATTGCACAGCAAATCGCAGATCGCAATGTCGCAGATTCATGTAGGCACGCTATCCCAAGGCAATCTTCCCATATGTCAAATCTGTTATGCGCTTTAATGATTAAATTAAATGATTGGATTGATTATTAATGGTAAATGAGATTGTGTTTGGATTGAAAGTCGTTTCACAATTAAAATATTATATTTCATCCGCTTTCATATTTAAAACAGTCTCATCACCTTTCTTATACCATTACTCTCATTTACTCGTAAAATGCAGGCACGAAGGAGCAAACGTCTATACAAAGCTTCCACTAAACACTATGGGTAAGAAGGAGAAGAGCTCAAATTCTGAAAACAAAGAAATGGCTTCGCTATATGCAGACACCGCCTGTAATAAGGATGCCGGTATATCCACTTGGGAAGGAATGTATAATCTGTTAGAAGAAGAAAATCCTGTGGTGATGAAAGTTGTGGCTACAGCAGGTTCTAGTAATACGTCTGAAGCAACCCTCAAAGAACTGGCTTGTTCATTTCTGCATAGGATAGCGGCAAGGCCAAGGATTCTCCCGTATACGG